>NW_021027078.1:0-25000 GCF_004153795.1 Camellia sinensis | reverse complement strand
AATAATAATAATAATAATAATAATAATAATAATAATAATAATAATAATAATAATAATAATAATAATAATAATAATAATAATAATAATAATAATAATAATAATAATAATAATAATAATAATAATAATAATAATAATAATAATAATAATAATAATAATAATAATAATAATAATAATAATAATAATAATAATAATAATAATAATAATAATAATAATAATAATAATAATAATAATAATAATAATAATAATAATAATAATAATAATAATAATAATAATAATAATAATAATAATAATAATAATAATAATAATAATAATAATAATAATAATAATAATAATAATAATAATAATAATAATAATAATAATAATAATAATAATAATAATAATAATAATAATAATAATAATAATAATAATAATAATAATAATAATAATAATAATAATAATAATAATAATAATAATAATAATAATAATAATAATAATAATAATAATAATAATAATAATAATAATAATAATAATAATAATAATAATAATAATAATAATAATAATAATAATAATAATAATAATAATAATAATAATAATAATAATAATAATAATAATAATAATAATAATAATAATAATAATAATAATAATAATAATAATAATAATAATAATAATAATAATAATAATAATAATAATAATAATAATAATAATAATAATAATAATAATAATAATAATAATAATAATAATAATAATAATAATAATAATAATAATAATAATAATAATAATAATAATAATAATAATAATAATAATAATAATAATAATAATAATAATAATAATAATAATAATAATAATAATAATAATAATAATAATAATAATAATAATAATAATAATAATAATAATAATAATAATAATAATAATAATAATAATAATAATAATAATAATAATAATAATAATAATAATAATAATAATAATAATAATAATAATAATAATAATAATAATAATAATAATAATAATAATAATAATAATAATAATAATAATAATAATAATAATAATAATAATAATAATAATAATAATAATAATAATAATAATAATAATAATAATAATAATAATAATAATAATAATAATAATAATAATAATAATAATAATAATAATAATAATAATAATAATAATAATAATAATAATAATAATAATAATAATAATAATAATAATAATAATAATAATAATAATAATAATAATAATAATAATAATAATAATAATAATAATAATAATAATAATAATAATAATAATAATAATAATAATAATAATAATAATAATAATAATAATAATAATAATAATAATAATAATAATAATAATAATAATAATAATAATAATAATAATAATAATAATAATAATAATAATAATAATAATAATAATAATAATAATAATAATAATAATAATAATAATAATAATAATAATAATAATAATAATAATAATAATAATAATAATAATAATAATAATAATAATAATAATAATAATAATAATAATAATAATAATAATAATAATAATAATAATAATAATAATAATAATAATAATAATAATAATAATAATAATAATAATAATAATAATAATAATAATAATAATAATAATAATAATAATAATAATAATAATAATAATAATAATAATAATAATAATAATAATAATAATAATAATAATAATAATAATAATAATAATAATAATAATAATAATAATAATAATAATAATAATAATAATAATAATAATAATAATAATAATAATAATAATAATAATAATAATAATAATAATAATAATAATAATAATAATAATAATAATAATAATAATAATAATAATAATAATAATAATAATAATAATAATAATAATAATAATAATAATAATAATAATAATAATAATAATAATAATAATAATAATAATAATAATAATAATAATAATAATAATAATAATAATAATAATAATAATAATAATAATAATAATAATAATAATAATAATAATAATAATAATAATAATAATAATAATAATAATAATAATAATAATAATAATAATAATAATAATAATAATAATAATAATAATAATAATAATAATAATAATAATAATAATAATAATAATAATAATAATAATAATAATAATAATAATAATAATAATAATAATAATAATAATAATAATAATAATAATAATAATAATAATAATAATAATAATAATAATAATAATAATAATAATAATAATAATAATAATAATAATAATAATAATAATAATAATAATAATAATAATAATAATAATAATAATAATAATAATAATAATAATAATAATAATAATAATAATAATAATAATAATAATAATAATAATAATAATAATAATAATAATAATAATAATAATAATAATAATAATAATAATAATAATAATAATAATAATAATAATAATAATAATAATAATAATAATAATAATAATAATAATAATAATAATAATAATAATAATAATAATAATAATAATAATAATAATAATAATAATAATAATAATAATAATAATAATAATAATAATAATAATAATAATAATAATAATAATAATAATAATAATAATAATAATAATAATAATAATAATAATAATAATAATAATAATAATAATAATAATAATAATAATAATAATAATAATAATAATAATAATAATAATAATAATAATAATAATAATAATAATAATAATAATAATAATAATAATAATAATAATAATAATAATAATAATAATAATAATAATAATAATAATAATAATAATAATAATAATAATAATAATAATAATAATAATAATAATAATAATAATAATAATAATAATAATAATAATAATAATAATAATAATAATAATAATAATAATAATAATAATAATAATAATAATAATAATAATAATAATAATAATAATAATAATAATAATAATAATAATAATAATAATAATAATAATAATAATAATAATAATAATAATAATAATAATAATAATAATAATAATAATAATAATAATAATAATAATAATAATAATAATAATAATAATAATAATAATAATAATAATAATAATAATAATAATAATAATAATAATAATAATAATAATAATAATAATAATAATAATAATAATAATAATAATAATAATAATAATAATAATAATAATAATAATAATAATAATAATAATAATAATAATAATAATAATAATAATAATAATAATAATAATAATAATAATAATAATAATAATAATAATAATAATAATAATAATAATAATAATAATAATAATAATAATAATAATAATAATAATAATAATAATAATAATAATAATAATAATAATAATAATAATAATAATAATAATAATAATAATAATAATAATAATAATAATAATAATAATAATAATAATAATAATAATAATAATAATAATAATAATAATAATAATAATAATAATAATAATAATAATAATAATAATAATAATAATAATAATAATAATAATAATAATAATAATAATAATAATAATAATAATAATAATAATAATAATAATAATAATAATAATAATAATAATAATAATAATAATAATAATAATAATAATAATAATAATAATAATAATAATAATAATAATAATAATAATAATAATAATAATAATAATAATAATAATAATAATAATAATAATAATAATAATAATAATAATAATAATAATAATAATAATAATAATAATAATAATAATAATAATAATAATAATAATAATAATAATAATAATAATAATAATAATAATAATAATAATAATAATAATAATAATAATAATAATAATAATAATAATAATAATAATAATAATAATAATAATAATAATAATAATAATAATAATAATAATAATAATAATAATAATAATAATAATAATAATAATAATAATAATAATAATAATAATAATAATAATAATAATAATAATAATAATAATAATAATAATAATAATAATAATAATAATAATAATAATAATAATAATAATAATAATAATAATAATAATAATAATAATAATAATAATAATAATAATAATAATAATAATAATAATAATAATAATAATAATAATAATAATAATAATAATAATAATAATAATAATAATAATAATAATAATAATAATAATAATAATAATAATAATAATAATAATAATAATAATAATAATAATAATAATAATAATAATAATAATAATAATAATAATAATAATAATAATAATAATAATAATAATAATAATAATAATAATAATAATAATAATAATAATAATAATAATAATAATAATAATAATAATAATAATAATAATAATAATAATAATAATAATAATAATAATAATAATAATAATAATAATAATAATAATAATAATAATAATAATAATAATAATAATAATAATAATAATAATAATAATAATAATAATAATAATAATAATAATAATAATAATAATAATAATAATAATAATAATAATAATAATAATAATAATAATAATAATAATAATAATAATAATAATAATAATAATAATAATAATAATAATAATAATAATAATAATAATAATAATAATAATAATAATAATAATAATAATAATAATAATAATAATAATAATAATAATAATAATAATAATAATAATAATAATAATAATAATAATAATAATAATAATAATAATAATAATAATAATAATAATAATAATAATAATAATAATAATAATAATAATAATAATAATAATAATAATAATAATAATAATAATAATAATAATAATAATAATAATAATAATAATAATAATAATAATAATAATAATAATAATAATAATAATAATAATAATAATAATAATAATAATAATAATAATAATAATAATAATAATAATAATAATAATAATAATAATAATAATAATAATAATAATAATAATAATAATAATAATAATAATAATAATAATAATAATAATAATAATAATAATAATAATAATAATAATAATAATAATAATAATAATAATAATAATAATAATAATAATAATAATAATAATAATAATAATAATAATAATAATAATAATAATAATAATAATAATAATAATAATAATAATAATAATAATAATAATAATAATAATAATAATAATAATAATAATAATAATAATAATAATAATAATAATAATAATAATAATAATAATAATAATAATAATAATAATAATAATAATAATAATAATAATAATAATAATAATAATAATAATAATAATAATAATAATAATAATAATAATAATAATAATAATAATAATAATAATAATAATAATAATAATAATAATAATAATAATAATAATAATAATAATAATAATAATAATAATAATAATAATAATAATAATAATAATAATAATAATAATAATAATAATAATAATAATAATAATAATAATAATAATAATAATAATAATAATAATAATAATAATAATAATAATAATAATAATAATAATAATAATAATAATAATAATAATAATAATAATAATAATAATAATAATAATAATAATAATAATAATAATAATAATAATAATAATAATAATAATAATAATAATAATAATAATAATAATAATAATAATAATAATAATAATAATAATAATAATAATAATAATAATAATAATAATAATAATAATAATAATAATAATAATAATAATAATAATAATAATAATAATAATAATAATAATAATAATAATAATAATAATAATAATAATAATAATAATAATAATAATAATAATAATAATAATAATAATAATAATAATAATAATAATAATAATAATAATAATAATAATAATAATAATAATAATAATAATAATAATAATAATAATAATAATAATAATAATAATAATAATAATAATAATAATAATAATAATAATAATAATAATAATAATAATAATAATAATAATAATAATAATAATAATAATAATAATAATAATAATAATAATAATAATAATAATAATAATAATAATAATAATAATAATAATAATAATAATAATAATAATAATAATAATAATAATAATAATAATAATAATAATAATAATAATAATAATAATAATAATAATAATAATAATAATAATAATAATAATAATAATAATAATAATAATAATAATAATAATAATAATAATAATAATAATAATAATAATAATAATAATAATAATAATAATAATAATAATAATAATAATAATAATAATAATAATAATAATAATAATAATAATAATAATAATAATAATAATAATAATAATAATAATAATAATAATAATAATAATAATAATAATAATAATAATAATAATAATAATAATAATAATAATAATAATAATAATAATAATAATAATAATAATAATAATAATAATAATAATAATAATAATAATAATAATAATAATAATAATAATAATAATAATAATAATAATAATAATAATAATAATAATAATAATAATAATAATAATAATAATAATAATAATAATAATAATAATAATAATAATAATAATAATAATAATAATAATAATAATAATAATAATAATAATAATAATAATAATAATAATAATAATAATAATAATAATAATAATAATAATAATAATAATAATAATAATAATAATAATAATAATAATAATAATAATAATAATAATAATAATAATAATAATAATAATAATAATAATAATAATAATAATAATAATAATAATAATAATAATAATAATAATAATAATAATAATAATAATAATAATAATAATAATAATAATAATAATAATAATAATAATAATAATAATAATAATAATAATAATAATAATAATAATAATAATAATAATAATAATAATAATAATAATAATAATAATAATAATAATAATAATAATAATAATAATAATAATAATAATAATAATAATAATAATAATAATAATAATAATAATAATAATAATAATAATAATAATAATAATAATAATAATAATAATAATAATAATAATAATAATAATAATAATAATAATAATAATAATAATAATAATAATAATAATAATAATAATAATAATAATAATAATAATAATAATAATAATAATAATAATAATAATAATAATAATAATAATAATAATAATAATAATAATAATAATAATAATAATAATAATAATAATAATAATAATAATAATAATAATAATAATAATAATAATAATAATAATAATAATAATAATAATAATAATAATAATAATAATAATAATAATAATAATAATAATAATAATAATAATAATAATAATAATAATAATAATAATAATAATAATAATAATAATAATAATAATAATAATAATAATAATAATAATAATAATAATAATAATAATAATAATAATAATAATAATAATAATAATAATAATAATAATAATAATAATAATAATAATAATAATAATAATAATAATAATAATAATAATAATAATAATAATAATAATAATAATAATAATAATAATAATAATAATAATAATAATAATAATAATAATAATAATAATAATAATAATAATAATAATAATAATAATAATAATAATAATAATAATAATAATAATAATAATAATAATAATAATAATAATAATAATAATAATAATAATAATAATAATAATAATAATAATAATAATAATAATAATAATAATAATAATAATAATAATAATAATAATAATAATAATAATAATAATAATAATAATAATAATAATAATAATAATAATAATAATAATAATAATAATAATAATAATAATAATAATAATAATAATAATAATAATAATAATAATAATAATAATAATAATAATAATAATAATAATAATAATAATAATAATAATAATAATAATAATAATAATAATAATAATAATAATAATAATAATAATAATAATAATAATAATAATAATAATAATAATAATAATAATAATAATAATAATAATAATAATAATAATAATAATAATAATAATAATAATAATAATAATAATAATAATAATAATAATAATAATAATAATAATAATAATAATAATAATAATAATAATAATAATAATAATAATAATAATAATAATAATAATAATAATAATAATAATAATAATAATAATAATAATAATAATAATAATAATAATAATAATAATAATAATAATAATAATAATAATAATAATAATAATAATAATAATAATAATAATAATAATAATAATAATAATAATAATAATAATAATAATAATAATAATAATAATAATAATAATAATAATAATAATAATAATAATAATAATAATAATAATAATAATAATAATAATAATAATAATAATAATAATAATAATAATAATAATAATAATAATAATAATAATAATAATAATAATAATAATAATAATAATAATAATAATAATAATAATAATAATAATAATAATAATAATAATAATAATAATAATAATAATAATAATAATAATAATAATAATAATAATAATAATAATAATAATAATAATAATAATAATAATAATAATAATAATAATAATAATAATAATAATAATAATAATAATAATAATAATAATAATAATAATAATAATAATAATAATAATAATAATAATAATAATAATAATAATAATAATAATAATAATAATAATAATAATAATAATAATAATAATAATAATAATAATAATAATAATAATAATAATAATAATAATAATAATAATAATAATAATAATAATAATAATAATAATAATAATAATAATAATAATAATAATAATAATAATAATAATAATAATAATAATAATAATAATAATAATAATAATAATAATAATAATAATAATAATAATAATAATAATAATAATAATAATAATAATAATAATAATAATAATAATAATAATAATAATAATAATAATAATAATAATAATAATAATAATAATAATAATAATAATAATAATAATAATAATAATAATAATAATAATAATAATAATAATAATAATAATAATAATAATAATAATAATAATAATAATAATAATAATAATAATAATAATAATAATAATAATAATAATAATAATAATAATAATAATAATAATAATAATAATAATAATAATAATAATAATAATAATAATAATAATAATAATAATAATAATAATAATAATAATAATAATAATAATAATAATAATAATAATAATAATAATAATAATAATAATAATAATAATAATAATAATAATAATAATAATAATAATAATAATAATAATAATAATAATAATAATAATAATAATAATAATAATAATAATAATAATAATAATAATAATAATAATAATAATAATAATAATAATAATAATAATAATAATAATAATAATAATAATAATAATAATAATAATAATAATAATAATAATAATAATAATAATAATAATAATAATAATAATAATAATAATAATAATAATAATAATAATAATAATAATAATAATAATAATAATAATAATAATAATAATAATAATAATAATAATAATAATAATAATAATAATAATAATAATAATAATAATAATAATAATAATAATAATAATAATAATAATAATAATAATAATAATAATAATAATAATAATAATAATAATAATAATAATAATAATAATAATAATAATAATAATAATAATAATAATAATAATAATAATAATAATAATAATAATAATAATAATAATAATAATAATAATAATAATAATAATAATAATAATAATAATAATAATAATAATAATAATAATAATAATAATAATAATAATAATAATAATAATAATAATAATAATAATAATAATAATAATAATAATAATAATAATAATAATAATAATAATAATAATAATAATAATAATAATAATAATAATAATAATAATAATAATAATAATAATAATAATAATAATAATAATAATAATAATAATAATAATAATAATAATAATAATAATAATAATAATAATAATAATAATAATAATAATAATAATAATAATAATAATAATAATAATAATAATAATAATAATAATAATAATAATAATAATAATAATAATAATAATAATAATAATAATAATAATAATAATAATAATAATAATAATAATAATAATAATAATAATAATAATAATAATAATAATAATAATAATAATAATAATAATAATAATAATAATAATAATAATAATAATAATAATAATAATAATAATAATAATAATAATAATAATAATAATAATAATAATAATAATAATAATAATAATAATAATAATAATAATAATAATAATAATAATAATAATAATAATAATAATAATAATAATAATAATAATAATAATAATAATAATAATAATAATAATAATAATAATAATAATAATAATAATAATAATAATAATAATAATAATAATAATAATAATAATAATAATAATAATAATAATAATAATAATAATAATAATAATAATAATAATAATAATAATAATAATAATAATAATAATAATAATAATAATAATAATAATAATAATAATAATAATAATAATAATAATAATAATAATAATAATAATAATAATAATAATAATAATAATAATAATAATAATAATAATAATAATAATAATAATAATAATAATAATAATAATAATAATAATAATAATAATAATAATAATAATAATAATAATAATAATAATAATAATAATAATAATAATAATAATAATAATAATAATAATAATAATAATAATAATAATAATAATAATAATAATAATAATAATAATAATAATAATAATAATAATAATAATAATAATAATAATAATAATAATAATAATAATAATAATAATAATAATAATAATAATAATAATAATAATAATAATAATAATAATAATAATAATAATAATAATAATAATAATAATAATAATAATAATAATAATAATAATAATAATAATAATAATAATAATAATAATAATAATAATAATAATAATAATAATAATAATAATAATAATAATAATAATAATAATAATAATAATAATAATAATAATAATAATAATAATAATAATAATAATAATAATAATAATAATAATAATAATAATAATAATAATAATAATAA
Organism: Camellia sinensis; assembly: GCF_004153795.1. Lineage (NCBI taxonomy): Eukaryota > Viridiplantae > Streptophyta > Magnoliopsida > Ericales > Theaceae > Camellia > Camellia sinensis. The sequence goes on along the minus strand of NW_021027078.1, from coordinate 14,048 downwards.
TAATAATAATAATAATAATAATAATAATAATAATAATAATAATAATAATAATAATAATAATAATAATAATAATAATAATAATAATAATAATAATAATAATAATAATAATAATAATAATAATAATAATAATAATAATAATAATAATAATAATAATAATAATAATAATAATAATAATAATAATAATAATAATAATAATAATAATAATAATAATAATAATAATAATAATAATAATAATAATAATAATAATAATAATAATAATAATAATAATAATAATAATAATAATAATAATAATAATAATAATAATAATAATAATAATAATAATAATAATAATAATAATAATAATAATAATAATAATAATAATAATAATAATAATAATAATAATAATAATAATAATAATAATAATAATAATAATAATAATAATAATAATAATAATAATAATAATAATAATAATAATAATAATAATAATAATAATAATAATAATAATAATAATAATAATAATAATAATAATAATAATAATAATAATAATAATAATAATAATAATAATAATAATAATAATAATAATAATAATAATAATAATAATAATAATAATAATAATAATAATAATAATAATAATAATAATAATAATAATAATAATAATAATAATAATAATAATAATAATAATAATAATAATAATAATAATAATAATAATAATAATAATAATAATAATAATAATAATAATAATAATAATAATAATAATAATAATAATAATAATAATAATAATAATAATAATAATAATAATAATAATAATAATAATAATAATAATAATAATAATAATAATAATAATAATAATAATAATAATAATAATAATAATAATAATAATAATAATAATAATAATAATAATAATAATAATAATAATAATAATAATAATAATAATAATAATAATAATAATAATAATAATAATAATAATAATAATAATAATAATAATAATAATAATAATAATAATAATAATAATAATAATAATAATAATAATAATAATAATAATAATAATAATAATAATAATAATAATAATAATAATAATAATAATAATAATAATAATAATAATAATAATAATAATAATAATAATAATAATAATAATAATAATAATAATAATAATAATAATAATAATAATAATAATAATAATAATAATAATAATAATAATAATAATAATAATAATAATAATAATAATAATAATAATAATAATAATAATAATAATAATAATAATAATAATAATAATAATAATAATAATAATAATAATAATAATAATAATAATAATAATAATAATAATAATAATAATAATAATAATAATAATAATAATAATAATAATAATAATAATAATAATAATAATAATAATAATAATAATAATAATAATAATAATAATAATAATAATAATAATAATAATAATAATAATAATAATAATAATAATAATAATAATAATAATAATAATAATAATAATAATAATAATAATAATAATAATAATAATAATAATAATAATAATAATAATAATAATAATAATAATAATAATAATAATAATAATAATAATAATAATAATAATAATAATAATAATAATAATAATAATAATAATAATAATAATAATAATAATAATAATAATAATAATAATAATAATAATAATAATAATAATAATAATAATAATAATAATAATAATAATAATAATAATAATAATAATAATAATAATAATAATAATAATAATAATAATAATAATAATAATAATAATAATAATAATAATAATAATAATAATAATAATAATAATAATAATAATAATAATAATAATAATAATAATAATAATAATAATAATAATAATAATAATAATAATAATAATAATAATAATAATAATAATAATAATAATAATAATAATAATAATAATAATAATAATAATAATAATAATAATAATAATAATAATAATAATAATAATAATAATAATAATAATAATAATAATAATAATAATAATAATAATAATAATAATAATAATAATAATAATAATAATAATAATAATAATAATAATAATAATAATAATAATAATAATAATAATAATAATAATAATAATAATAATAATAATAATAATAATAATAATAATAATAATAATAATAATAATAATAATAATAATAATAATAATAATAATAATAATAATAATAATAATAATAATAATAATAATAATAATAATAATAATAATAATAATAATAATAATAATAATAATAATAATAATAATAATAATAATAATAATAATAATAATAATAATAATAATAATAATAATAATAATAATAATAATAATAATAATAATAATAATAATAATAATAATAATAATAATAATAATAATAATAATAATAATAATAATAATAATAATAATAATAATAATAATAATAATAATAATAATAATAATAATAATAATAATAATAATAATAATAATAATAATAATAATAATAATAATAATAATAATAATAATAATAATAATAATAATAATAATAATAATAATAATAATAATAATAATAATAATAATAATAATAATAATAATAATAATAATAATAATAATAATAATAATAATAATAATAATAATAATAATAATAATAATAATAATAATAATAATAATAATAATAATAATAATAATAATAATAATAATAATAATAATAATAATAATAATAATAATAATAATAATAATAATAATAATAATAATAATAATAATAATAATAATAATAATAATAATAATAATAATAATAATAATAATAATAATAATAATAATAATAATAATAATAATAATAATAATAATAATAATAATAATAATAATAATAATAATAATAATAATAATAATAATAATAATAATAATAATAATAATAATAATAATAATAATAATAATAATAATAATAATAATAATAATAATAATAATAATAATAATAATAATAATAATAATAATAATAATAATAATAATAATAATAATAATAATAATAATAATAATAATAATAATAATAATAATAATAATAATAATAATAATAATAATAATAATAATAATAATAATAATAATAATAATAATAATAATAATAATAATAATAATAATAATAATAATAATAATAATAATAATAATAATAATAATAATAATAATAATAATAATAATAATAATAATAATAATAATAATAATAATAATAATAATAATAATAATAATAATAATAATAATAATAATAATAATAATAATAATAATAATAATAATAATAATAATAATAATAATAATAATAATAATAATAATAATAATAATAATAATAATAATAATAATAATAATAATAATAATAATAATAATAATAATAATAATAATAATAATAATAATAATAATAATAATAATAATAATAATAATAATAATAATAATAATAATAATAATAATAATAATAATAATAATAATAATAATAATAATAATAATAATAATAATAATAATAATAATAATAATAATAATAATAATAATAATAATAATAATAATAATAATAATAATAATAATAATAATAATAATAATAATAATAATAATAATAATAATAATAATAATAATAATAATAATAATAATAATAATAATAATAATAATAATAATAATAATAATAATAATAATAATAATAATAATAATAATAATAATAATAATAATAATAATAATAATAATAATAATAATAATAATAATAATAATAATAATAATAATAATAATAATAATAATAATAATAATAATAATAATAATAATAATAATAATAATAATAATAATAATAATAATAATAATAATAATAATAATAATAATAATAATAATAATAATAATAATAATAATAATAATAATAATAATAATAATAATAATAATAATAATAATAATAATAATAATAATAATAATAATAATAATAATAATAATAATAATAATAATAATAATAATAATAATAATAATAATAATAATAATAATAATAATAATAATAATAATAATAATAATAATAATAATAATAATAATAATAATAATAATAATAATAATAATAATAATAATAATAATAATAATAATAATAATAATAATAATAATAATAATAATAATAATAATAATAATAATAATAATAATAATAATAATAATAATAATAATAATAATAATAATAATAATAATAATAATAATAATAATAATAATAATAATAATAATAATAATAATAATAATAATAATAATAATAATAATAATAATAATAATAATAATAATAATAATAATAATAATAATAATAATAATAATAATAATAATAATAATAATAATAATAATAATAATAATAATAATAATAATAATAATAATAATAATAATAATAATAATAATAATAATAATAATAATAATAATAATAATAATAATAATAATAATAATAATAATAATAATAATAATAATAATAATAATAATAATAATAATAATAATAATAATAATAATAATAATAATAATAATAATAATAATAATAATAATAATAATAATAATAATAATAATAATAATAATAATAATAATAATAATAATAATAATAATAATAATAATAATAATAATAATAATAATAATAATAATAATAATAATAATAATAATAATAATAATAATAATAATAATAATAATAATAATAATAATAATAATAATAATAATAATAATAATAATAATAATAATAATAATAATAATAATAATAATAATAATAATAATAATAATAATAATAATAATAATAATAATAATAATAATAATAATAATAATAATAATAATAATAATAATAATAATAATAATAATAATAATAATAATAATAATAATAATAATAATAATAATAATAATAATAATAATAATAATAATAATAATAATAATAATAATAATAATAATAATAATAATAATAATAATAATAATAATAATAATAATAATAATAATAATAATAATAATAATAATAATAATAATAATAATAATAATAATAATAATAATAATAATAATAATAATAATAATAATAATAATAATAATAATAATAATAATAATAATAATAATAATAATAATAATAATAATAATAATAATAATAATAATAATAATAATAATAATAATAATAATAATAATAATAATAATAATAATAATAATAATAATAATAATAATAATAATAATAATAATAATAATAATAATAATAATAATAATAATAATAATAATAATAATAATAATAATAATAATAATAATAATAATAATAATAATAATAATAATAATAATAATAATAATAATAATAATAATAATAATAATAATAATAATAATAATAATAATAATAATAATAATAATAATAATAATAATAATAATAATAATAATAATAATAATAATAATAATAATAATAATAATAATAATAATAATAATAATAATAATAATAATAATAATAATAATAATAATAATAATAATAATAATAATAATAATAATAATAATAATAATAATAATAATAATAATAATAATAATAATAATAATAATAATAATAATAATAATAATAATAATAATAATAATAATAATAATAATAATAATAATAATAATAATAATAATAATAATAATAATAATAATAATAATAATAATAATAATAATAATAATAATAATAATAATAATAATAATAATAATAATAATAATAATAATAATAATAATAATAATAATAATAATAATAATAATAATAATAATAATAATAATAATAATAATAATAATAATAATAATAATAATAATAATAATAATAATAATAATAATAATAATAATAATAATAATAATAATAATAATAATAATAATAATAATAATAATAATAATAATAATAATAATAATAATAATAATAATAATAATAATAATAATAATAATAATAATAATAATAATAATAATAATAATAATAATAATAATAATAATAATAATAATAATAATAATAATAATAATAATAATAATAATAATAATAATAATAATAATAATAATAATAATAATAATAATAATAATAATAATAATAATAATAATAATAATAATAATAATAATAATAATAATAATAATAATAATAATAATAATAATAATAATAATAATAATAATAATAATAATAATAATAATAATAATAATAATAATAATAATAATAATAATAATAATAATAATAATAATAATAATAATAATAATAATAATAATAATAATAATAATAATAATAATAATAATAATAATAATAATAATAATAATAATAATAATAATAATAATAATAATAATAATAATAATAATAATAATAATAATAATAATAATAATAATAATAATAATAATAATAATAATAATAATAATAATAATAATAATAATAATAATAATAATAATAATAATAATAATAATAATAATAATAATAATAATAATAATAATAATAATAATAATAATAATAATAATAATAATAATAATAATAATAATAATAATAATAATAATAATAATAATAATAATAATAATAATAATAATAATAATAATAATAATAATAATAATAATAATAATAATAATAATAATAATAATAATAATAATAATAATAATAATAATAATAATAATAATAATAATAATAATAATAATAATAATAATAATAATAATAATAATAATAATAATAATAATAATAATAATAATAATAATAATAATAATAATAATAATAATAATAATAATAATAATAATAATAATAATAATAATAATAATAATAATAATAATAATAATAATAATAATAATAATAATAATAATAATAATAATAATAATAATAATAATAATAATAATAATAATAATAATAATAATAATAATAATAATAATAATAATAATAATAATAATAATAATAATAATAATAATAATAATAATAATAATAATAATAATAATAATAATAATAATAATAATAATAATAATAATAATAATAATAATAATAATAATAATAATAATAATAATAATAATAATAATAATAATAATAATAATAATAATAATAATAATAATAATAATAATAATAATAATAATAATAATAATAATAATAATAATAATAATAATAATAATAATAATAATAATAATAATAATAATAATAATAATAATAATAATAATAATAATAATAATAATAATAATAATAATAATAATAATAATAATAATAATAATAATAATAATAATAATAATAATAATAATAATAATAATAATAATAATAATAATAATAATAATAATAATAATAATAATAATAATAATAATAATAATAATAATAATAATAATAATAATAATAATAATAATAATAATAATAATAATAATAATAATAATAATAATAATAATAATAATAATAATAATAATAATAATAATAATAATAATAATAATAATAATAATAATAATAATAATAATAATAATAATAATAATAATAATAATAATAATAATAATAATAATAATAATAATAATAATAATAATAATAATAATAATAATAATAATAATAATAATAATAATAATAATAATAATAATAATAATAATAATAATAATAATAATAATAATAATAATAATAATAATAATAATAATAATAATAATAATAATAATAATAATAATAATAATAATAATAATAATAATAATAATAATAATAATAATAATAATAATAATAATAATAATAATAATAATAATAATAATAATAATAATAATAATAATAATAATAATAATAATAATAATAATAATAATAATAATAATAATAATAATAATAATAATAATAATAATAATAATAATAATAATAATAATAATAATAATAATAATAATAATAATAATAATAATAATAATAATAATAATAATAATAATAATAATAATAATAATAATAATAATAATAATAATAATAATAATAATAATAATAATAATAATAATAATAATAATAATAATAATAATAATAATAATAATAATAATAATAATAATAATAATAATAATAATAATAATAATAATAATAATAATAATAATAATAATAATAATAATAATAATAATAATAATAATAATAATAATAATAATAATAATAATAATAATAATAATAATAATAATAATAATAATAATAATAATAATAATAATAATAATAATAATAATAATAATAATAATAATAATAATAATAATAATAATAATAATAATAATAATAATAATAATAATAATAATAATAATAATAATAATAATAATAATAATAATAATAATAATAATAATAATAATAATAATAATAATAATAATAATAATAATAATAATAATAATAATAATAATAATAATAATAATAATAATAATAATAATAATAATAATAATAATAATAATAATAATAATAATAATAATAATAATAATAATAATAATAATAATAATAATAATAATAATAATAATAATAATAATAATAATAATAATAATAATAATAATAATAATAATAATAATAATAATAATAATAATAATAATAATAATAATAATAATAATAATAATAATAATAATAATAATAATAATAATAATAATAATAATAATAATAATAATAATAATAATAATAATAATAATAATAATAATAATAATAATAATAATAATAATAATAATAATAATAATAATAATAATAATAATAATAATAATAATAATAATAATAATAATAATAATAATAATAATAATAATAATAATAATAATAATAATAATAATAATAATAATAATAATAATAATAATAATAATAATAATAATAATAATAATAATAATAATAATAATAATAATAATAATAATAATAATAATAATAATAATAATAATAATAATAATAATAATAATAATAATAATAATAATAATAATAATAATAATAATAATAATAATAATAATAATAATAATAATAATAATAATAATAATAATAATAATAATAATAATAATAATAATAATAATAATAATAATAATAATAATAATAATAATAATAATAATAATAATAATAATAATAATAATAATAATAATAATAATAATAATAATAATAATAATAATAATAATAATAATAATAATAATAATAATAATAATAATAATAATAATAATAATAATAATAATAATAATAATAATAATAATAATAATAATAATAATAATAATAATAATAATAATAATAATAATAATAATAATAATAATAATAATAATAATAATAATAATAATAATAATAATAATAATAATAATAATAATAATAATAATAATAATAATAATAATAATAATAATAATAATAATAATAATAATAATAATAATAATAATAATAATAATAATAATAATAATAATAATAATAATAATAATAATAATAATAATAATAATAATAATAATAATAATAATAATAATAATAATAATAATAATAATAATAATAATAATAATAATAATAATAATAATAATAATAATAATAATAATAATAATAATAATAATAATAATAATAATAATAATAATAATAATAATAATAATAATAATAATAATAATAATAATAATAATAATAATAATAATAATAATAATAATAATAATAATAATAATAATAATAATAATAATAATAATAATAATAATAATAATAATAATAATAATAATAATAATAATAATAATAATAATAATAATAATAATAATAATAATAATAATAATAATAATAATAATAATAATAATAATAATAATAATAATAATAATAATAATAATAATAATAATAATAATAATAATAATAATAATAATAATAATAATAATAATAATAATAATAATAATAATAATAATAATAATAATAATAATAATAATAATAATAATAATAATAATAATAATAATAATAATAATAATAATAATAATAATAATAATAATAATAATAATAATAATAATAATAATAATAATAATAATAATAATAATAATAATAATAATAATAATAATAATAATAATAATAATAATAATAATAATAATAATAATAATAATAATAATAATAATAATAATAATAATAATAATAATAATAATAATAATAATAATAATAATAATAATAATAATAATAATAATAATAATAATAATAATAATAATAATAATAATAATAATAATAATAATAATAATAATAATAATAATAATAATAATAATAATAATAATAATAATAATAATAATAATAATAATAATAATAATAATAATAATAATAATAATAATAATAATAATAATAATAATAATAATAATAATAATAATAATAATAATAATAATAATAATAATAATAATAATAATAATAATAATAATAATAATAATAATAATAATAATAATAATAATAATAATAATAATAATAATAATAATAATAATAATAATAATAATAATAATAATAATAATAATAATAATAATAATAATAATAATAATAATAATAATAATAATAATAATAATAATAATAATAATAATAATAATAATAATAATAATAATAATAATAATAATAATAATAATAATAATAATAATAATAATAATAATAATAATAATAATAATAATAATAATAATAATAATAATAATAATAATAATAATAATAATAATAATAATAATAATAATAATAATAATAATAATAATAATAATAATAATAATAATAATAATAATAATAATAATAATAATAATAATAATAATAATAATAATAATAATAATAATAATAATAATAATAATAATAATAATAATAATAATAATAATAATAATAATAATAATAATAATAATAATAATAATAATAATAATAATAATAATAATAATAATAATAATAATAATAATAATAATAATAATAATAATAATAATAATAATAATAATAATAATAATAATAATAATAATAATAATAATAATAATAATAATAATAATAATAATAATAATAATAATAATAATAATAATAATAATAATAATAATAATAATAATAATAATAATAATAATAATAATAATAATAATAATAATAATAATAATAATAATAATAATAATAATAATAATAATAATAATAATAATAATAATAATAATAATAATAATAATAATAATAATAATAATAATAATAATAATAATAATAATAATAATAATAATAATAATAATAATAATAATAATAATAATAATAATAATAATAATAATAATAATAATAATAATAATAATAATAATAATAATAATAATAATAATAATAATAATAATAATAATAATAATAATAATAATAATAATAATAATAATAATAATAATAATAATAATAATAATAATAATAATAATAATAATAATAATAATAATAATAATAATAATAATAATAATAATAATAATAATAATAATAATAATAATAATAATAATAATAATAATAATAATAATAATAATAATAATAATAATAATAATAATAATAATAATAATAATAATAATAATAATAATAATAATAATAATAATAATAATAATAATAATAATAATAATAATAATAATAATAATAATAATAATAATAATAATAATAATAATAATAATAATAATAATAATAATAATAATAATAATAATAATAATAATAATAATAATAATAATAATAATAATAATAATAATAATAATAATAATAATAATAATAATAATAATAATAATAATAATAATAATAATAATAATAATAATAATAATAATAATAATAATAATAATAATAATAATAATAATAATAATAATAATAATAATAATAATAATAATAATAATAATAATAATAATAATAATAATAATAATAATAATAATAATAATAATAATAATAATAATAATAATAATAATAATAATAATAATAATAATAATAATAATAATAATAATAATAATAATAATAATAATAATAATAATAATAATAATAATAATAATAATAATAATAATAATAATAATAATAATAATAATAATAATAATAATAATAATAATAATAATAATAATAATAATAATAATAATAATAATAATAATAATAATAATAATAATAATAATAATAATAATAATAATAATAATAATAATAATAATAATAATAATAATAATAATAATAATAATAATAATAATAATAATAATAATAATAATAATAATAATAATAATAATAATAATAATAATAATAATAATAATAATAATAATAATAATAATAATAATAATAATAATAATAATAATAATAATAATAATAATAATAATAATAATAATAATAATAATAATAATAATAATAATAATAATAATAATAATAATAATAATAATAATAATAATAATAATAATAATAATGAATAAAAATAGAGCACCAATTAAGTTTTATAATAAAAAATAAAATTTGGGTGGTGAATGGGTGTGATTAAAAAAGAAAAGTAAGCATGGTGATGATGAATATATAATAATGAATAAAAATAGAGCACCAATTAAGTTTTATAATAAAAAATAAAATTTGGGTGGTGAATGGGTGTGATTAAAAAAGAAAAGTAAGCATGGTGATGATGAATATATAATAATGAATAAAAATAGAGCACCAATTAAGTTTTATAATAAAAAATAAAATTTGGGTGGTGAATGGGTGTGATTAAAAAAGAAAAGTAAGCATGGTGATGATGAATATATAATAATGAATAAAAATAGAGCACCAATTAAGTTTTATAATAAAAAATAAAATTTGGGTGGTGAATGGGTGTGATTAAAAAAGAAAAGTAAGCATGGTGATGATGAATATATAATAATGAATAAAAATAGAGCACCAATTAAGTTTTATAATAAAAAATAAAATTTGGGTGGTGAATGGGTGTGATTAAAAAAGAAAAGTAAGCATGGTGATGATGAATATATAATAATGAATAAAAATAGAGCACCAATTAAGTTTTATAATAAAAAATAAAATTTGGGTGGTGAATGGGTGTGATTAAAAAAGAAAAGTAAGCATGGTGATGATGAATATATAATAATGAATAAAAATAGAGCACCAATTAAGTTTTATAATAAAAAATAAAATTTGGGTGGTGAATGGGTGTGATTAAAAAAGAAAAGTAAGCATGGTGATGATGAATATATAATAATGAATAAAAATAGAGCACCAATTAAGTTTTATAATAAAAAATAAAATTTGGGTGGTGAATGGGTGTGATTAAAAAAGAAAAGTAAGCATGGCGATGATGAATATATAATAATGAATAAAAATAGAGCACCAATTAAGGTTTATAATAAAAAATAAAATTTGGGCGGTGGGACAAAAAGATGGTTTATAATAAAAGTGCACATGGGTTGGTTCCAGAGTTATATTGGTCTCTTCAACCACTACCTCTGTCTCTTTGAAAAGTGAAAAGCTAGTCATCTCTCTCTCTCTCTGCACCTGGTCTCTCTCTCTGGCATGACCTGGTTTGGAGATGAAGAGATCACACGCATACACACATGCATCTCTCTCTCTCTCTCTAGATCCATGAGTCTCTTCGGTCTGGGCAGGAACCAAAGGACATTTCGCCCGGAGTAAGTGGGCACAGCTGAGAAAGCACATTGATGCAACATTAGGGAGTGGAAATCTGAGAGAAGCAGTAAGACTTCCTCCAGGGGAGGACGCTAATGAATGGCTGGCTGTCAACACTGTGGACTTCTTCAACCAGGTGAACTTGCTGTATGGTACCCTCACAGAGTTCTGCACTCCAGAAAACTGTCCTACAATGACTGCAGGCCCCAAGTATGAGTACAGATGGGCAGATGGTGTACAAATCAAGAAACCAATTGAAGTTTCAGCTCCAAAATATGTTGAATATATTGAAAACAGGGAAAGGAAAATGGAGGAAAAGATGGATGTGGATGGTGGAAATAATAGAGTGGATGATTCTCCGAGCCCAACCCCGAGAGAGAGAGATATCAAGCATCTCTGGGTATATGAGCTGGTCTGTGGTCTGTGTGGAGGATGGGTCTGGAAAAGCTTGGTCTTCGTTGGCAGCCATTGTAAAGGCAGAGAAGAGCTTAATTATGGAAGAAGGTATGTGTAAAAAAAAACAAGCAGACTAGGTTGAGGTCCGGCGGGCGGCTAAGGTGAGGTTGCCGCCCGCCGGGAAGCGAAAATACTAGATTCTTAAACCTGCTCTGATACCATGTAGAAAATTTAATGTATAAAGAGAAATAGAGAATTGTATTATTGATTGATGTATGTTCTATATCTTCTGTCTATTACAAATGGTTCCTTATATAGATGTAGGTGTAGGTG
>NW_021027077.1:162807-179687 GCF_004153795.1 Camellia sinensis | reverse complement strand
GCCAATCTGCCTCGGCTATCTGACACTCAGCCAGTACTCGTAATGACGAGACCTCAATTTCGAAAAGCAGAACGGCCTCCATCCTATAGACCAAGGAATACGGAGTCACCCTAGTAGAAGTTCAAATTGAAGTCCGGTAGACCCACAGAGCAAATGGCAGCTTATCTGGCCAGTCCTGGTAGGTTTCCACCACCTTCTGCAAAATATACTTGATGTTCTTGTTGGCGGCCTCAACATCTCCGTTGGTTTGCGGCCGATATGTTGATGACTTATGAAAAGCCACGTTGTACTTCTCCAACAAGTCGATCACTTCCTTCTTGAAGTGGGAACCATTATCTGAAATGATCTCGTTCGGGACTCTGTAACGACAGATGATGTTGTTCCTGATGAACTTTGCAACGTGCGATGCCTTCAACACCGCATAAGACTGGCCTCAACCCACTTTGTAAAATAGTCTATCGTGACCAGAATGAGCTCATGCCCATTGGATCCCTTTGGAGTGACAGCCCCAATCACATCAATCCCCCAGACTGAAAATGGCCATGGCAAAGTCATGTTGTACAGCTTTAACAGCGGAATGTTCATGCAGTTTGCATGGATCTGACATTTGTGGCATCGTCGAACAAAGCCAATACAATCCTCCTCCATGGTGGACCAGTAATAACTTTGTCTAAGGATCTTCCAGGCTAGCATCATCCCGTTCATGTGCGCTCCGCACTCTCCTCCATGGATGGCCTCCATTAGGCGCTTGGACTCTTCGTCATCAACAGACAGCTTATGCATCCCGAGATGACCTCTCTTATACAGTTTTCCCAAGCAGACGATGAACTGAGCAGCCATTCTTCGAATTGCTCTTTTATCCTTGGCGTTTGCCCCTGGTGGATACACCTCTTTTTTCAAGAAGTTCTAGACATCGTAATACCAGGGGTTCTCATCTTATTCCTCATCTATGGCAGCAATCAGCTCGTAGGCCAGCGTAAATTTCTGTTTGATGATGATCAGATGCATCCGGACTTCGAAAGGGATGTCTATCAGAGAAGATAGAGTTGCTAATGAATCTGCGAACCTATTGTTCTCTCTTAACAGATGAGCGAAATTCCGTTTCTCAAATCGAGGAATCCGTATGTCCAAGGTCTGGTGGTAGATTCTTATATTTTCTTCTTTGACTTTCCAATCTCCTTTAGCTTGAGATACAACAAGGTTCGAGTCCCCGATGACGCCCAACCGTTTTGCCCCTAGTTCCAGAGTTGCTTCTAGTCCAGCAATACATGCCTCATACTCTGCCTCATTGTTCGAGCCTTTGAACCGGAGTTTGAACGCTAGAGGTATACGGGAATTGTCGAGTGTTATCAGCAACACCCCTATCGTATACCCGTATTGGTTTGACCCTCCATCCAAGTACATCGTCCAAAACTCTTCTTTGACATGCAGAATGGCTTCTTCGGCACTGGAACTATGTTGGCCAACCAAGTTGGGTATTCAGATACTAACAGGAACCCTGCGTCAATTTGCTTGGTGACATCTTCCTTGATCTTGAGGGCCCAGTCCGGGCGGATCCTTCTGAGTTTCTGCTTAACAGGTGGGGCCTCTAGGTCAAGAGGGATCTGGTGCTGTACAATCTCAGGATCGATTCCAGGCACGTCTTCGTAGGACCACGTGAAAACATCTTTGAAATCTTTTAATAAAGCGACAAAGCGCTCGCGCTCCTCCGAAGACAACGTAGACCCGATCTGGACCAGCCGCGAGTCCTTCTCAGTACCAACATTAATTTGGGTGATTTCGTCAACCAACGATTTTACAAACCTCACATGCTCTTGTTCTAGCAAATATTTCAAAACCGGAGGAATTTCTTCCTCGTCGTTTTCATCAAAGTTTTGAAAGTCCGAATTAATGCAATAAATCAAGGGCACATAAAAGACTCGAAAGCCACAGCCATTCCATTCTCATTAACCACTTCCAAGTCGCTTGATTCCTTTGTTACAACAGACTCAAAGGAAAAAGAAAAAGATGACCTAGACTGGACTGTGGCATTCGGGTTGTCACCCCCGAGAATACCGGACTCAGACGAGCTAGAACCTGATTCCGACTCTACAGACTCAGTGGAATCAGATTCCGGCTCACTACCTGACCTGGTGCTGCTCGATAAGAATCCCTCCTCGTACTACCAGACGAGGGAGGGTGCAATGGACACACCCAAAATGTTTGAAGGTGGGTTCGTAGCCGTTTCATTTCCGTCATAGACACTGAGAAGTCATCTCCCAAGCACTCATGTACGATCGGAGGATCTAAAAGTAGACAAGCCAGTGCTACCCCCATTTCAATCTTGGTGCTCTCGGAATCCACTTCCTTACACTGCTCAACCTTAGCTGGTGGGTCTGTCTGCTCCTCGGCAACATCATTCCCAGACAACTGCAAATCAAAGAAAATTTTAAATCCCGGCAGGCGCCTCTTCTCTGCATTTAGCCATGGCTCTGGGAAGCCGCAGAATGGAAAGCCTTCCCCCTTCCGGACAAAGCGTCCATTCAGGGTGCCTTGGATAGGCCAATGCATCAACTCAAAATGCCTTCCGGTCTGCTTGGCTCTGGCCCTCCCAGCCATTTCTTTGCCCTTTCTCACCCAATCCTCTTTGGTAGGCGGATAACCTAAACCAAAGATATGCGGGTTGTGCTACATGTCGGTCGATACTATAATGCCTTTCCGGCCACTTTTTCCTAGTCCCATCCCAGGGATATGCTGGAGCTTGCTCATGAGGTACACTGACTGTGCGCTGACATACAACCCCTCATCAACGGCTAAGATGTTCTGTACAACGCGGGCCTCGGCTAGGGTAAATCTTGATAGGAACACATCCACCGTGCCATGCTCAACTTCCAAAACCGGTGTAGACGCCTCTGGCGGCGGATGGATTGACAAATTCCTAAAAACTATAGCCACCCCCTTCCCGTGGGAGTATTTCAACATTTGATGCAGGGTGGAAGAGACCGCCTTCACCTGGTGCAGCCACGGCTGCCCTAAGAATAGATTAAAGGTTTCAGGAATGTCCAAGACATGGAAGTCAATCTCGTGTTGTCCTGGACCAACCTGAGTCCGAATCTTCACAGTCCCCATCACCTCTCTGCTGGTGTTATCGTAGGCCCTTATCACTTGGGCTGTTGGTACAAAGTCCGCGGGCTTCAGCCCGATTGCATATGCCATCCTCGACGGGCACACATTAATGGTGGATCTTGTATCAACAACAATTGCCACTATCCATTTCCGTGCCATGCTCAACTTCCAAAACCGGTGTAGACGCCTCTGGCGGCGGATGGATTGACAAATTCCTAAAAACTATAGCCACCCCCTTCCCGTGGGAGTATTTCAACATTTGATGCAGGGTGGAAGAGACCGCCTTCACCTGGTGCAGCCACGGCTGCCCTAAGAGTAGATTAAAGGTTTCAGGAATGTCCAAGACATGGAAGTCAATCTCGTGTTGTCCTGGACCAACCTGAGTCCGAATCTTCACAGTCCCCATCACCTCTCTGCTGGTGTTATCGTAGGCCCTTATCACTTGGGCTGTTGGTACAAAGTCCGCGGGCTTCAGCCCGATTTCATATGCCGTCCTCGACGGGCACACATTAATGGTGGATCTTGTATCAACAACAATTGCCACTATCCATTTGTCTTGGCACTCGACAGAGATGTAGAGTGGTTTGTTGTGGTTTGCGCCCTCGGGCGGCAGCTCCTTGTCGGTAAAGGTCAACATCGGGGAAGCTCCTCCTGGAAAAACCAATCCTACCAGCTACTCGGGCATGGTGTCTATTGAGAGTTTGGCCTTGTCTATTGCAGAAAGGACAGCCTGTCGATGAACTCCTGAAGCCATAAGTAGTCCCTAGATGGAGATGTCTGCTTGTATCTTCTTAAGCTGTTTCAGCACAGCAGCCTCCTCGAGTAATTTGTCTTTCTGCTTCTCTGCCACCCTGTCCTTTTCGGACACCTCTGGTTGATCTAAGTGTGGGGGCTTGAAATACCGCCCGCTCCTAGTTATGTGGTCAATTTCGCTAACATACCAGGTATCATCCAGTTGGCTTTGCCCCCAGTCTTCATCTGTGTGGGCAAGACATAGGTCGTCATCTTCCCACCGCATCTCATCGGTAGCTGATAGACACCTGTCCGGCTCCGTCACAACTATTCCTGTGCCCGCAGTACCTTCCGCTCCTGTGTTCGCAGCACGTTCTGTCCCCACAAGGGCTTTGGCCTTTCTGACCCTCTCAGAATCTTCGATCATTTCTCGCTCAAACTGCTTTAGTGCAGCCGGCTGTTCAGTGTCTTGGGTTTCCAAATTGCTTGTATTCTGAGCAAAATTCTTAACACCGGTGCTCTCCGGTGGTTTATTCTGTTCCTCGGCCCTTCTGGCAACAGTTGATGTCCCCATCCTTGACGGACCCCGTTCTGGTTGAGGCTGCTCAACAACATCCAGCTCGTCGCTGAGCCACCCAGTAGTTTCTGCTGACCCTCCTAGATCAATCCAGTTGACAGTCATGTCCCTTGAGTACTGTTTGTTGAAGAATTAAAGGTTTGCGATGTCCTCTTCCAGATCCGCTAGGTCATCTAGCCCCTGATTAGGTCCATCCTCCCGGACTGCTCAAATCTCTACCCCCACTGGCAATTCCACATTCGGCCTAGCCTGGCTTGCTGATGTAATGTAACCGCTCGGGTTGTATATGAAGCTCGTAGACCCCTCAAGCTTTGTATTCGCATTCTCATCTGCCCCCGCAGTTGACCCAATTTTATCTTCGATAGCCACCACCACCGTTTCAGGTTAGGTTTGGGAGATGTCCAGCATGCACAAGTCAGTGCTGTCAGGAATTAACACCTCTGACTTGGGTAGGTGGAAAGGGGTGATATATATGCTAGGGTCGTATGACACAACCCCAGTTTGGATTAGATTGATGCGTTTGGGAGGTGGAGCTTGGTTATGTAGTGGGAGAGGGTTGGTTGTGACATTTGGTTTCTTTAGAGGCACGACCACCTTATTGTCAATGAGATCTTGAATCTCATGACGCAATCGAAAGCAATAGTCTGTTTCATGACCATGTTGTTCGTGAAAGGCGCAATACTTGGTTGGGTTATGGGAAGCAGGGAGTCTATCTGGTAGTGGCCGAGGCTCTAGGGGCTTCAAGTGCCCTTTCCTGATCAAAACCCCCCAAAGCCTTGGACAAAGGCATGTATAGTGGAGTGAAGGTTCTTTGGCCTCGGGGTGGAAACTTGGTTGTTTTTGAGTTACTTCCGGATGCACCGGTGAATGCGGTAGCTGTAAGGGTTCTCGGGGTGGTGGTGGTGGTGACCATACTCACATCTGAAGCTCTGGCAGCTGCAGCACTGCTTGTGCCTGCATTCGTACTGCGGTTGAATGTCCTCTTGGGCTGCTCTCTCTCATGATCAATGAGGCCCTATTTCATGGCGTCTTTGATCTGCACCCCTATCTCATGTAGATCTATAAAGGTGGGAAGGGAGAGGACGATCATCTTCTACATGAGCTTGGGCTGGAGGTTGTGCACAACCATCCGAATCGGATCTTTGTCAACAGGCCTGATGGTCATCATCGAGGCCTTGGCCCTCTACCGGGTCACAAAATCAGAGAAGCTCTCCTTCGACTCTTGCCTAGTTGTCTCGAGATCACGGGTTGTGACCTCCATCTGTGTATTGTAGGAGTATTAAACTATGAAGGCCTCAGCTATCTCCTCCCAATTCCTCTTGATGGAGTCCTCTAGTTTTGCATACCAAATAGCTGGTACACCTGACAAGGTCCAGCCAAACAAGGAAAGCTTTTGCAATCTGGAGAGGCCCATCGGCCTTAGTATGTCCGAAAACAGCCGCAAATGCACCATAGGATCCCCAGACCCATCGAAATGGTCTATGTGCGACATCTTAAACTGATCTGGCAGAGTCACAGCCGAGTCGGTATACCTATCCTCAATATCTGGAATGGATTTCACACCCTGAGACTTCTTGAACAGCTTTTCAAGCTTGCTCACTTTTATCACTGTGGGGTCCACCTCGAACTCAAAGGGAGAATCTGGTAGGTTGGTAGGTGCTTTGGATAGCTCAGGTAGAATTGGCGACGGAGCCGACCCGTTTGGAACGTCCGTATCATCCTAGACGTGTGCAGCCTCCCCAAGTATGGGAACACTTGGTGGGGGAGGAACCTGGTGCGAAGCAGATGCTCCGGCCTGCTGTGGTGGTTTTTGTTACTGAAGTCTAGCAATCAACTCTGTCTGTTGTGCCATAACCTCGGCCTGGCGTGCGGCAAATTCTGCTTGGCGGGCAGCGTCCTAATGCATGGTTTTCATACTTTCTTGGAGCTGACGCATCATCTCCTCTATACCTGCCATATTGTGCTAATCTATCTAAACAATCGGTATATCTGCCCCAATAGTAGAAACTGAGATCTCAACCTGACTATTCACTGGTGGGGTAGACCACTAATCTGGTGACCGTTGTACCAATACACTACGCCTTTTTGACCTCTGTCTGGTGACCGGGGGTAAAGAAAAGAACACTGCTTGTCCGTCTATCAGATCCCAGGATCGATTAAGTCTACAACCTCTAACCCAGAATGCTCAGGGGATATCTGCCTGGTCGGATGCAATGGTGCTAAACTACCTTGTAAAAAGATAAATAAAGCATAATAAGGAAACAATGAACAGAAAAACGGACAATATAACAGCTTAAATAAAGACAACCAACAGTTGGCAAACACAAGCTGAATGGACTGTTCTCAACCACTGATCACTGCTCCAAATCTGAATCTAATACCTACAGGTAAAACTGATTCCCAAATACTGATGCCTGTAGACCTGATACCCAGACTTGCAAACTGATACGTGCATTCCTGTAGAGGCTAACTCTAAAAGCACATAACAAGCAAGTAAGAGCAAAAACACCCCTATGTTGGGGTAGGGTTTCCCTGTCCTATATTGTCAGGAGCTAGGGTTTCATTACGTACACAGCGGTTTCAAACAACCTATAATCGGGTAAGCAACCTATCCTAGCTTGGAATGGTCACTATAGTTTCCAATACGCAACTAGGTCGAATGGTCAAAAAGGGTGCCCCGGTAAAAACCGGGGTTTGTGTTCCCGTCGTGGCAGAGCCCACAACCGGTCAGCCTTATGGCATGCTTCTCGACGCGAGCCTCTGGCAAACCGTTCAGGAATAGCATACGAAAAACACGGTGTCCTAGGCACACCAATGCAAATGCAATGCAAAGAAGCATATGAGTGTAATCAAAACAAGATATCATGAGCTCGAGTCAAGTTCTCTAAGTCCCCAGCAGAGTCGCCAGAAACTGTCGATGTGCCGGAACATCCCGGGCTCCGTTCGCGAAATGGCGCGAAATCCCGTTTTGTTCATTGATCTACTACAGTTCAGACTCAAATTTCATCAGCCTTATGGCATGCTTCTCGACGCGAGCCTCTGGCAAACCGTTCAGGAATAGCATACGAAAAACACGGTGTCCTAGGCACACCAATGCAAATGCAATGCAAAGAAGCATATGAGTGTAATCAAAACAAGATATCATGAGCTCGAGTCAAGTTCTCTAAGTCCCCAGCAGAGTCGCCAGAAACTGTCGACGTGCCGGAACATCCCGGGCTCCGCTCGCGAAATGGCGCGAAATCCCGTTTTATTCATTGATCTACTACAGTTCATACTCAAATTTCACGGTTCTGAATTTAATCTCGCAAAGTGCAATGTAAGACCGATAAATCACCAAAGAGTCCAAATCCGGCAAATCGTTTTGGAAAACTGATTTTTATAAAGAAGTGCCAAACATGGACTGCTTTGCTAGATATAGAGTCACCGCCTAAATGTTTTTTTTTTTTGGGGAAATTTAGGAAACCCTGACTCGTTGCCTAAGGCCACGTGTTTGTCATCACCAAAGTTGCCTTAGCTCGAGAACTTAGGTACGAGAGGGAAAGGTCATGCAATGAGCACCCTCGCTCGCTCGATCAAAGATCTGCCATTACTAACATGATATCTTGTTTTTTAAAACACATGCGTTCTTATTCCGGTTATTAGCCTATAATTACTATGTGATGCGCACAACACACAAGTATAGACTAGATTGCCTAAATTGGAACAACACATCTCATGTTTGTTTGTTTAAAAATGGTTTTGAAGGTGCTACTCGCAAGTAGGCTAAGACGTGGATTTTCCACCCTCAGGTGGGTTTAGAAAACATGATTTGCCACCCTCAAGTGGGCTTAAAAACTCGCATTTCAATGAATTGTTCCAATTCAAGTAATCCAACCTTCACCTACAGGCATTCAGACAGTTATATCACATAAGCAGTTAGCCCCATGGCAAGCATGCTATCATGGCAATACTCACACTCATGCAAGATGCTAAACCATAAAAGCTTAACTAGTACTCTGAGCCAAAATAATAGCTAGTTAGAAATCATGTATGATCCTAGCTATGTTAAGATGACTAATGCAACACACACAAAATGCAACTAGAAATAGGCTCGGGTATTCTAAGATGTCATGTGAAATGCAACACTTGATAATCATGTATTCAAATCGGTATTGAAATAGAATGCAGTTAGTATGATGCACCAAGCCTGGTGCATGCAATACAGATGAATGGATGCACGCATGCAAGGCATAAGGTATGCTAATTGAAAATGCCCTAAAACTAACCATCGAAAGCGGTTAAGTAAAAGGGAGAAAGAAATGGGGGTTGGAAGACATGCACACACCAACACACATCCTTATTACAACATATGCCCTCTCGACGGAGGGTCCGAATGAAAGCTAAACTATTCTAAGCTAAGTTACTTAACTAATCTAATAATCTAATTAGACTAATTATTACACAACCAAATCGAATAACTAGCAAACAAATTACTAATTATTACAATACTTAATTAATTAACAAATTAACTAATTAAATTACAAATTGATGCTAACTAACAAGCAAGCATTAAAATAAGCTGCTTCAGCTCTGTTTGAAGAAGAAGAGGATGCATGCTCGGTTGTCATCCTGAAATGCTCTTCAGTTGCTCTCTTGAGGCTCTGTCTACAAGGTGTCCTTGAGAATTAGCAGCTGGATCTTACCGAAATAGTGCTGAGGAGTGCACCAGTGGCCTGCCGGCCATGAGGAACTGCTGCCGACCCCTCTGCCGGCCAAGAGTTCACACTGCCGGCCACAAATGAAGGGCTGCCGGCCAACAATAGGAGTGTGCTGGTCACTGGTGTGCTGTGACGCCAAGTTGTAGCAGAGCACAAAATAGAGAAAAGTGAGGGTCTCCCAAGGGTATGTACGCACTATGCCACCCCATATCACTTCCAAACATCAATGGAATAGGCATCATTGGATCCAAGACCATCAATCACGCATCTCGATACGTGATGGCCAAAGATCCAACATGTGCAAATTTCAATAAATGCATGACAAATAAAACACCAAGACTATCTCCTTATCATGAGGAATCAAAGGAAATGGAGACCAAGGGAGATTGGCTCATTTCATCACTTCAAGTATGAAATGAGCCAATATTCCTCGCGTTCAATACGACGTCCAATTGAACGCAATGCAAAATATGCAAACAACATGACATGCAAACAACATGCTAATCATGGCATGAAATGCACTATTCTAACATGCAAGCAATCATGCACAACATGTTAAGGGGCCAAGAATGCCAATGCTAGTGAAAAGGATAACACTATAAGCATGCATCACAATGCTCAAATATTCAAACCAGCCCAAGACAGAGTTACACCATGCCCAAAACAGTGGCAAAAATGCCAAGATAGAAGCTCAAAAGGGTATTGTAAATCTAAGGTAAACGCAGTGGATGAAAAATTATGGTCATACATTTTTTTGCAGAGCCTGAATTGAAGGATCTCGTGGGTAAATCACGTGCTTGTTGAATCTGATCACTCAACCCAGCAATGGAGTGATATTACAGAATGAATATCACCCACACAAGTCACAGAGCAAAATGGCTCTTGATCGTTGTATTTTGGGAGAGAGTCAGTATATGGGAAAAACATACGACATGCGTTGTTTTTCTCTTAATCACCCATATCCCATATCATATCAGATATATAGGATAATATCTCATCTATCCATATCAGTTGATATGATAGATATAGATATCTTGAGTGGTTATGCAAGTAAGTTTTGAATTCAAATTCAAACTTATATGGATAAGGTTCAAAAGATTCAAAGGATCATGCCACATGGGTGCCCAATTTCTAACATCTCCCACTCGGACATGAGTTGGCATGACACTGCCACATCTCTATCTCAATCTCCCCAAAAATTGAATAATCTCATACTAGCCACTGCACCGTGCGACTGTTGAGAATACCTACATGTGGGAACTCTATACTAGAAACTCAAAATAAGCCAGCACAGATACATCAACCCAAAAAGAACAGAAATGGTGTCTCATATACCCCAGACCCATCTAATTATACCGGTCCAAAGAATATCTCTAATCCCTCAAAAAGAGCATGTTTGACCCTCTCAATTCTTGCAATATATTCACACTCAATCCGCCTCTCATATAGAGCGATGTGAGTTGCCGGCAGGGAATATACAACAATGGTGTAATACTAGATGATCTTCTCTTTGCCCTCATACCATTTAGTTTAGGATTGACTGCTTTCCCAGTGATGTTCCTTAAGGCCGAATCATACATGACCGTAGGCAACACACCAAAGTAGCAGAACATCAACCCCTTACCTTATGACATAGTCAAAAGTCACAAAAGGGTACATAAATGAAAGTCATATCAATAATGACACGTAAGACTCACACGGTGAGGAAACAGGGATCCATTCTCTCACCTTATTACTCAGTTGCCAAGCACATATAGTATGAATACATGCTACAGTGGAGTAACTCTTCCAAAAAAGTGACATCATACTCGATACACCGTATAGATATTAGTCTAGTCGCTTTCTAGCGCCTAACCCGAATTCTCTATTTGCTCGCCTTCCAGGCGCCAAAATGAGATCTCGCATCTGGCTAATTATAACAGGCACAACATGGAAAGTGGGTACTAACATCCATGTTTGGTCCTTATCACGATCTCATCTTGGTTGCAACCAAGGCGACATGCATAGTGGATAATTTAAGCCTCTCTTGGCTCTAAATAAAAAATAATCCACTAGTCTCATCCTTGCTCGCTTCCAAGCGCCAAGGGCGATTGCTCATGTGAGTAAGCTAATCTTGCCTGCTGACATCATCATCTGCTAATCATTATGACATAAACCATAATAGTGTCAACATCACATCATCTCACAACAAATAAGTGATCAATTTTAAAAAACCCAACCACAGTCCGCGCAATTCTAGATTCCAAGCATAAACCTTATCAGCACCTCTTACGATAAGCATATACAACGGAATCCACCATTTGCGCCTCACATGAAGTGGTTCAGGATCATTACCTCTTGCGCAATTACCTCTCTAAAGATATTTTGGTGACCAATTTGCGTTCATTCTTAATGCGCCCAACTAGCGCAGATGCGCCCAACTAGCGCAGATGGGCCCAACTAGCGCATTGAATCTTACAAGGAGCAAATTAATATACTACTAGTAAAGCATTCTATCCACAGTCTAATGAGCAAGGTCAATGTCTAAACAACTCAGTTGACCATTTACCAAAGATAACACTTATCATGCCAAATACGCCCACACTATATCTATCCATATCAGTTGATATGATAGATATGGATATGATATTAAGTTCGCCTAAGTCGCAAATTTAACTAGTAAGTGCTAATCCCCTGCACCTTCAAGTCAATTTTATTCTCCATACACTTTACTGCATCTAGTTGAAAGATGACGATACTCCTGTTGCCATATCTATTTCTTGCTTCATAGTTACTTGCAATTAATTTTACTATCCACAAGAAGGAGAGAATAAGCTATCTTATGTAAGTCATCGAAGACAAAACATGAATTCTCCCAAAGCAATCCCTAAGGATCGTACATCCGAGCATATAAATTACATCACCCATGTCCATCATATCTAAAATAGAGGACTGCCCACCCTAGGTGGCGACAACCTTATAAATTCCTGGCTCATAATGACTAAGTAAGGAAAAACTTCTTTTGGACCATTGATCATGCCTCAGTGGTCTTCATCGATCATCGTTGGCCTTTCATGACTTGATGAAATCTAAGAACCACTATTTGGATAACTATTTTAGGCTATAAAAGATTTATTGGAACTAGCAAACTTTTTGTGCTCCTAACTTTTCACCATAAAAGCAGAAGGTAAATCCCTACGGATCTACTTATCCAATTCTCTAATGACAAAGTTGGGTCACAATGTTCGCAAATCAATGTTCCGAACTTATGTCAATCATAGCCTAAGTCAAAATAACCTCACTCCCCAGGAGGAAGTCCACTCATGGTCTACACTTTCCTCAATGGTGCGAATTTTCGGTATCTAGCGAGCCTTATGCCTCAACAATGACTATCCAAAGTACGCATAACTTTAGAACAGTTTCGCGTCATAATGGAAAGTCAACCAAATTATAGAAATGGTTAATCCTCAAAGACTTTGTCTTAAACTGCGCAGCATTAATCCACTTTCTGAAAATAGGGGACTAGAGCCTTTGGCATTATCGTAGGCTCTTTATCATCTTGCGGAGCAATCATGAATGTTTCCCTCTCAATCACCCAGTGATGTCATGGAAAATTTTCACATTTGCTACCACGCAACTAAGAATGTAGAGTA
Organism: Camellia sinensis; assembly: GCF_004153795.1. NCBI lineage: Eukaryota > Viridiplantae > Streptophyta > Magnoliopsida > Ericales > Theaceae > Camellia > Camellia sinensis. The sequence goes on along the minus strand of NW_021027077.1, from coordinate 166,944 downwards.
TTTTTCTCTAATGGAGTAATCCATTGGTAGGCACATCGCTCCCACTGTCCCTAGGATATTGGAAATTTCTTTCCATTATCAACTAGGCTACATAGAGCGCTATGCTTAGAATTCTCTATCTTATGAAGTTCCAAAAAATCTATTCACCTCTGTAGACACCTCATTTTTTACCGACCTTAAGACTCAGACGTCATCGATTGAGTGCTCAGTGATGGTGCATGTTGTGCTCGTTCTGAGGTTTCGGAGTTTCGGTTGAGAGCCTTACCCCCGAACCTCAGGACCCTTTTGTGCTTTGCCTCGATTTGTGAACCAGGTCTTGTTTTCTCTTCTTGAAGGGAGGGAGAGGTCTCATAGACCATCTCAAAATGGCCGTAGGCTACTTTTTGTGGTCATAGACCACTGTTCCCGCTTGGAGACCAGTTTTTGAATTTCGGAGCCATCGGTCGTGCACCTCGGTTCGGGACCGCTTAACTTTCTCCGTTTGCTCTGATTTTTGGCGCTGTAGACACCCCATTTTTGGGGAGAGGTCTCATAGACCATCTCAAAATGGCCGTAGGCTACTTTTTGTGGTCATAGACCACTGTTCCCGCTTGGAGACCAGTTTTTGAATTTCGGAGCCATCGGTCGTGCACCTCGGTTCGGGACCGCTTAACTTTCTCCGTTTGCTCTGATTTTTGGCGCACACCTTGTTTCCTCTCTCTAGAGGGACAATGTGGCTCGGGAGACCACCTTTGTGGTCGCACGCCACTTTTGATGCTCAGCAGTCAGTTTTTGGGACACCCGGCTACACGTTTTGGCCTCCGAACCCTCGTTTTGCATCTGTCTTGGTTCATTTTTGGCATGGACCCTAGTTTAATTGTTTGGAAGGTGGTACTAGGGTGGGAGACCACCTTTTCTTCTTGGAGACCACCTTTCTCTTCGTCGGCATATTTTCTTGATAGGAGGCTGGTCTCCTTGGTTTTTGAGCCACATTTACTGGTCTCCCACCATATCCCTAGCTTGTATTCAGTTAGGAGACCACCAAATGGGCTGCCGACCACCTTTCTTGGTGTCGACCCTTTTGAACTGGCTGGCCAACCACCTAAACTTGCTGGCTGACCACCAGAACTGGTCGGCCGACAACCTGAACTGGTCGGCCCCTTTCCTCCTGTCTTGTCTCAGTGAGTTGATTCCAGCTGTGCCAGCTGGGAGGCACAGACTGGATCCTCCATACACGTGTATGGGGGATCTTCCACCTTGGTTCGAAGCTTCTTGGAGAAGCTTTGGACTTCTTTGGCTATAAGAGAGACCCTCTCCCTCATTATCAAAGGTTCAGAGAAAATTGGTTAAGGCATACATATATCTATCTCTCTATATCTCACTATTTTGTGTTAAAAAGTCCCTTGTTCTTGGCCTATTGCATACCACCTCCTACCCTAACCCCTCCACCACCACTCTAAACATCTTGGAGGCCATTTTCAGAGGTTGAAGGTTTAGCTTTATTTTGCTTCATGTCTTAGCTATATTTGCAAGCATATTTGGGCTTTGTCATAAACTGAAAAAAGTCTTTTTTTGAGGTCCTTAACATGTCTGTTTGAGACCATTTTTCTGTTGGGGGTCATCTACCCCCTTGCATGCTTCATTTCACCTTGTTTTGAGCCATGCATTAGGGCCTTTGCATTGACATTTGTTTGGCCTTTTAGCCACTGAAATCCAGTGGATTTTTAGTGGCTAGCATGCTATTTTAAGCACCAAAATCAGAGAGGGGTGACCGTCTCACCCCTTGTCTTGTTTACTAGCATATTTGGCCTAACAAAGGAGCCCTTATTTGCATGCTTCCAAGCCTTGTTTCAGGCCATTTTTGGTGGGTTTCAAGACCTACATAGGCTCTGTCCATAGCCCTTTTTTCCATTTTGGGTGTCTATCTTGCATGTGTAAAACAACCCTCTTTATATCCTATCAAAGGAGCCTATCATTCTTGCATGCATAGACCATGTTTCAGTGGGTTTTTGGGCTTTATTTGGCATGTCATACCTCTAAATTTTGCTGGTTTTATGGCCTCTTGATTACCTCACATGCTTCTAGTGCAAATCCTCTTTACTAGCTTACATTGCATGCTATTTTGGCCATTGATTCTAGCACTTTTTGGCTATGCTTTAAAATGATTTTGTGAATGTTTTGGACTGCCTTAGCTCTATTTTTATGCCTCATGGTTGAATGATGCTTGCTATGCGTGGTTGTAGTTCAATACCCTTGCCTAACTTTGAGTTTTGGAGCCTATTGCATGCTTATGTTGAAGTGTTTCCATGTTTTGGGGCCATTGTCCATCATATTTCAGAGCTTATATGTATGCCATATTCCCATGTTTTCCACGCTTTAAATGTGTTTGAGAGTCGTGCTTGTATGCCTCATTTTTGGACCATTGCATGAGCTTCATTTCCATGCCTTTCGAGCCATCATTTTAGACCATTTCCCCACTTTATTGGACTTGCCTAGGGTCTATTTGGGGTTGGTTTTTCCATTTGTGCATTGCTTTATGTACCTCTAGAGTAATGCGCTTCACTAGTTTCGGTATTCAGGCCATCTAGCATGCAACGTGTGACTTGTTTGCATGTGTTTTGTTGCCTAATTTCATCTTGTTTGGCCACTGATTTGAGTGTGGCTGAGGCCCATTCATTTTAGTTTAAGTCCATCTAGCATTGTGTATGCCATTTAGTCCATGTTGTTGCATAATTGACCATTGCATTGTGTATGCCTTGATCATTTCATTGTTAGTCTCTGTGTGTGGATTGCGTATGCCATATAGTTTTCATGTGCATTGAGTATGCCATTGATTATTTCATAGCATTGTGTATGCTAATAGCATGTTTGCATATTATCATTTGCATGTTTGCATCATTTAGTGACATTTTGTTTAGGTTGCATGTTAAAGTTGCATTCATGCATGCCATGTGTATTGTATTGTGTTTGGAGTAGGGTTTAGTCCAAACATGGGAAATGAGGGACGTTTCGTACTCCAAGTGACGAAACGTGTCTCGATTCTCGGTCTCCGACACTCCGGATTATCCATGATGGAGTTTAGGCCTTATTGTGTTCATTTGTGCATCCATTTGACATTGAGTCATGCAATCCGACTCCTTGGCCATCATGCATCGAGATGCGTGATTGGTGGCACAAGGATCGAGGACTACACTCCCTAGAGCTTATGCAATGACGGGGAGAGTGGTCGTGCACACATATGTTGAAAATACTTTGCCATGCCCCTTTCTTGCTCTCTGTTGCAGGAAACCAAATGCCAACAGCAAAAACTGGTCGGTAGTATCCCTACAGCATGGTGGATTATCAGCCTTTTGGAGTTTTGTTCAGTATTTTGGGACCAGTTGCAAACAGAGGCAAATCGGGGCATCGCGGTGGATTTTTCGGCAAGGCGACTCGAGCATGCATGCATTCCTTGTCATTCAAGACCAAGCTGAGGCAGTCCATTTCATATGTTTTTCATGCTAGGCTATTCATTTTAGTTAATTTGTTAATTAATTAGGGTTGTGTAATAATTAGCTGTAATTTGTTATTTATTCGGTTGTGTATTATTTATTCAGACCCTCCGAGGAGGGCAATGTTGTAATAAGTGTGCGTGTGTGTGATGTATGTCTTCCAATCCCACGTCTTTTTCCCTTTTATTTACCAGCTTAAATTAGCATCCTTATGCTCGTATGTTTGCATCCATTCATCTGTTTTGCATGGACCGGGTTCGGCGCATCATGCTAACTGCATTGTATTTCAATTCCAAGTTTAATACATGTATCGATTATTGCATCTCATATGCCATCTTAGAATAGCCGAGCCGATCGTAGTTGCATTTTTGCATGTGTTGCATTAGGCATTCTTTGTATAGTCATGCTAATTGCATTGTATTTCAATTCCAAGTTTAATACATGTATCAATTATTGCATCTCATATGCCATCTTAGAATAGCCGAGCCGATCGTAGTTGCATTTTTGCATGTGTTGCATTAGGCATTCTTTGTATAGTTAGGGTTCATGCATAATTTCTAATTAGCTTCTTTCTTTGGCTCGGAGTACTCGGTAAGTGTTTATGCTTTAGCATCCTCGCATGTGTGTGAGTGACTGCCATGATAGCATGCTTACCATGAGGCTATGT
>NW_021027077.1:130254-159512 GCF_004153795.1 Camellia sinensis | reverse complement strand
GTAGCAACTTGTCTATTTTGGATAGTCACTATGGATTCCGATTATTGCACTAGGTCGAATGGTCAAAAGGCAGAGTTGCCCCGGTAAAAACCGGCTGTTTGTGTTACCCATCGTGGCAGACCCGTAACCAGTCAGCCTTATGACATGTTTTCTCAAAGCGAGTCCTCCGGACAGAACCGTTCGAAGGAATAGCAGATGGGCAAACACAGTGGTCCTAGGGTTGCCACCAATGGCAATGCCAATGCAAAGAAACCAAATAAGTGTAGTCAAAACAAGATATCATGAGCTCGAGTCAAGTTCTTTAACTCCCCAGTAGATCGCCAGAAACTATAGACATCCTCCGAACGTCCCGGGAAGGAAATTCCTGTTTTGTTCAATTGGGCTCACTAAAGCAGAGTCAAATGTCCAGTGGTTGTCTGAAATCTAATACCGCATATGCAGTGCGCTCGATGCGAGACCGATGAATCATCAAATAGTATACCACTGGCAAATCAACGTTTTTTGAAAAATGATTTTTAGAAGAAAGTGCCAACATGGGGACTATCTTTGCCAGATTTAAAAACAGGAAGTTCACCACCTAAATATTTTGATTTTGGCTGAGGAATTTAGGAAAACCCGTGACTCGTGCTTAAGCACATGTTCCATCCATCACAAAGTTGCCTCGCTGGAACTGGTGTAGCGATTGGGGAAGGTCACTTATCGTGAGCCACCCCCTCGCTTGCCTAGATCAAAGATCGGCCTCTACTAACACCATGATACGATGTTTGAAAAAACATATGATCCTCTTATCTCCGGTTAATTAAGCCTAGAAAATTACTATTGTGATGCAACAAGCATACAATATAGCTGATCGTTTGAGTTGGGAACCAAACAACATTCATGTTGTTTATTTTGAAAGATGTGTTGATGGTGCTACTAGCAAGTAGGCCTAAGACTGGATTTTGCCACCCTTCACAAGTGGGCTTTAAGAAAACAATGATTTTGCCACTCCCAAGTGGGCTTAAAACTCTCTAATTGGTGAATTGTTGAATTCAAATAACCCAACCTATCACCCACAGTGCTTCAGCAGGTATATCACATAAGCACATCCGAAAAGTGAGCTGCGTGCCCAAAGAAATGAGCTGTGTGCTCGAAAAATGTGTTGTGTGCCCGAAATAAACTGTGTGTTCAGAATAAGCCGTGTGCCCCAAACGAGCTGTGCGCCCGAAGAATGAGCTGTGTGCCCGAAAAGTGAGTTGTGTGCCTAAAGAATGAGCTGTGTGCCCGAAAGGTGAGTTGTGTGCCCCCAAGATGTGCTGTGTGCCCGAAATGAACTGTGTGTTCAGAATAAGTTGTGTGCCCCAAACGAGCCGTGTGCCCTAAAAATGAGCCGTGTGCCTGAAAAATGTGTTGTGTGCCCTGAAATGAGCTGTGTGCTTGAAAAATGAGCCGTGTGCCTGAAAAATGAGCTGTGTGCTCGAAAAATGAGCTGTGTGCCCGAGATATGCTGCGTGCCCGAAATGTGCTGTGTGCCCGAAATGACCTGTGTGCCCAATAGAGCTGTGTGCCCAGATAAACAGAGTGCTGTGTTTCAGGCTGCGTGCCGAATGAATAGAATATTGTGTTGTGAGCTGCACGCCAAACAAACAAAGTGTTGTGTTATGAGCTGTGTGCCGAATAAACCGAATACTGTGTTATGAGCTGCGTGTTCAGAATGAGCAGTGTGCTAATCCGAGCTGTGTGTTCAAAGTGAACAGAATACTGTGTTGACTGTTTCACTATTTCAAAGCCAGAATGGCAATCAGATGCGCTCTTCCTGAGTACCATTCCCTGCCGGAGGCATCTTGGCTGTGTTTGCAATGAGTTCCTAGGGAAAGTTATGAATATGATTAGAACGAAAAATGGCATTTGTGGTTTCTACATGCAGATGTTGCTCCTTGCCAGCATTTCAGAACCTTTATACTGTGAGTTGAAGGTAAGTATTCGAAGAATACAAGAAGAGAATCCCCGTCAAAGTAAAGCGGTTTATCGCCACTCACTCCATGAGGTGCTTTCTAAAGTGCCGCTTTGTCTGTTTATTGCATTCCATAAACATCATGCTCTACATTGCTTGTAACATGTACTGTATTATCGCACTTATTGTGTTTATTTGAATCTTATGTTATCTTGTACCATTTATCCTTTTACGTCGAGTTGCGTTTAGGATCGTTGTCCTCCGGGACTTTCTCAGGTTGCGCCGAGCACGCACCTGATAGTTTGTTTCGGACCTCTTCTCATGATTTCAGCGTGATTTGAGTGTCCCTTTCCTCATACAATTTCAGCGTGTTTGGAATTTATCTCAGGTTACGTTGTGTACACACCTGGGCGGTTGTTTTCGGACCTCCTCTCACGATTTCAACGTGGTTTGAGTGTTCCTTTCCTCACACGATTTCAGCGTGTTTGGAATTTATCTCAGGTTACGTTGTAGACACGCTAGGTGAGTTGTTGGACCTCCTCTCACGATTTCAGCGTGGTTTAAGTGTCCCTTTCCTCACATGATTTCAGCGTGTTTGGAATTTATCTCAGGTTGCGTTGTAAATGCGCTGGGCGGGTTGTTGGACCTCCTCTCACGATTTCAGCGTGGTTTGAGTGTCCTTTTCCTCACGCGATTTCAGCGTGTTTGGAATTTATCTCAGTTTGTGTTGTAGACGCGCTGGGCAGGTTGTTGGACCTCCTCTCACGATTTCAGCGTGGTTTGAGTGTCCCTTTCCTCTCACGATTTCAACGTGTTTGGAATTTATCTCAGGTTGCGTTGTGTACACCTGGGCGGTTGTTTTCCAACCTCCTCTGACGATTTCAGCGTGGTTTGAGTGTCCTTTTCCTCACACGATTTGGCCTGTTTGGAATTTATCTCAGGTTGCGTTGTGTACGCACCTAGGCGGTTGTTTTCGAGCCTCTTCTCATGATTTCAGCGTGGCTACAGTATCCTTTTCCTCACACGATTTCATCGTGTTTGGAATTCATTTCAGGTTGCGTTGCGTATGCACCTAGGCGGTTGTTTTCAGGCCTCTTCTCATGATTTCAGCGTGGTTAGAGTGTCCCCTTCCTCACACGGTTTCAGCGTGTTTGGAATTTATCTCCGCTTGCGTGGAATGTGCTCCTGATTGGTTTTCTTTGTTCTTCCTCCTCTCATAATTCCAGCGTGGTTGGAGTGTGTTACCCCATTTGCATATATTGCTCTATCTGTTACATCCATAATTATCAAACCGGCTTTGCATAGCGTATAAGTCCAATTATCAAACCGGCTTCACACAGCGTATAAGTCCAATTATGAAACCGGCTTCGCGTAGCGTATAAGTCCAATTATCAAAATCTTCCTGCCTAACATTTTGCATTTTTGCCCCTGCCTGCAGGCACATCTCTTTGTTTATCTCGCTTGTTTGTCTAAGTCTTCGGCCATGTCAAAAATGGGTCGTCTCTGGGCTTTGACATTCACTTCCGTCACTTTTGACTTTCGAGTTCTGTCAAAGAGGGGCAACTGTAGACACTCCATTTTTGATCAACTTTAAGACTCCGATGTCATCGATTGAGCGCTCAGTGATGGTGCATGTTGTGCTCGTTCTGAGGTTTCGGAGTTTCGGCTGAGAGCCTTGCCCCCGAACCTCGGGACCCTTTTTTGCTTTACCTCAGTTTGCGAACCAGGTCTTGTTTTCTCTTTCCAAAAGGAGGGAGAGGTCTCGTAGACCATCTCTCAGTAGCCGTAGGCTACTTTTCGTGGTCGCAGACCACTGTTCCCATTTGGAGACCAGTTTCTGGTTTTCGGAGCCGTCGGCCGTGCGCCTCGGTTCGAGACTGCTTCACTTTCTCTGTTTGCTCCGATTTTTGGCACACGCCTTGTTTCCTCTCTATAGAGGGACACAATGGCTAAGGAGACCATCTTTGTGGTCGCACGCCACTTTCGATGCTTAACAGTTAGTTTTCGGGACACCCGGCTACGCGTTTTGGCCTGCGAACCCTCGTTTTGCATCCGTCTTGGTTCATTTTTGGCATGGACCCCATTTTCATTGTTTGGAAGGTGGTACTAGGGTGGGAGACCACCATTTCTTCTTGGAGACCACCTTTCTCTTCGCCGGCTATATGGAAGGTGGTACTAGGGTGGGAGACCACCATTTCTTCTTGGAGACCACCTTTCTCTTCGCCGGCCGATTTTCTTGATAGGAGGTTGGTCTCCTTGGATTTTGAGCCATATTTACTGCTCTCCTACCATACCACTAGCTTGTATTCAGTTGGGAGACCACCAAATGGGATGGCCGACCACCTTTCTTGGTGTTGACCCTTTTGAACTGACTGGCCGACCACCTGAACTGGTCGGTCCCTTTCCTCCTGTCTTGTCTTAGTGAGTTGATTCTAGCTGTGCCAGCTAGGAGGCACAGACTGGATCCTCTATACACGTGTATGGGGGGGTCTTCCACCTTTGTTTGAAGCTTCTTGGAGAAGCTTTGGACCTCTTTGGCTATAAAAGAGACCCTCTCCCTCATTAGCAAAGGTTCAGAGAAAATTGGTTAAGGCATACATATATCTATCTCTCTGTATCTCTCTATTTTGTGTTAAAAAGTCCCTTGTTCTTGGCCTATTGGATACCACCTCCTAGCCTAACCCCTCCACCATCACTCTAAACACCTTGGAGGCCATTTTCAGAGGTTGAAGGTTTGCTGTTTTGGTCCAGAAGCTGCTGGAGTTCTTGGCTACAAGGGTAACACACCTTTTCCACCTTTTTAGCTTTATTTTGCTTCAAGCATATTTGGGCTTTGTCATAAACTGAAAAAATTCTTGTTTTGAGGTCCTTAACATGTTTCTTTCAGACCATTTTTCTGTTGGGGGTCATCTACCCCCTTGTATGCTTCATTTCACCTTGTTTTGAGCCATGCATTAGGGCCTTTGCATTGACCTTTGTTTGGCCTTTTAGCCACTGAAATCCAGTGGATTTTTAGTGACTAGCATGTTGTTTTGAGCACCAAAATCAGAGAGGGGTGACCCTCACACCCTTTGTCTTGTTTATTAGCATATTTGCCCTAACAAAGGAGCCCTTATTTGCATGCTTCCAAGCCTTCTTTTAGGCCATTTTTAGTGGGTTGTAGGACCTGCATAGGCTCTGTCCAAAGCCCTTTTTTCCATTTTGGGTGTCCATCTTGCATGTGTAGAACAACTCTCTTTATAGCCTATCAAAGGAGCCTATCATTCTTGCATGCATAGACCATGTTTCAGTGGGTTTTTGGGCTTTAGTTGGCATGTCATACCTCTAAATTTTGCTCGTTTTATGGCCTCTTGATTACCTCACATGCTTGTAGTGCAAATCCTCTTTACTAGCTTACATTGCATGCTATTTTGGCCTTTGATTCTAGCACTTTTTGGCTATGCTTTAAACTGATTTTGGGCATGTTTTGGACTGCCTTAGCTTTGTTTTTATGCCACATGGTCGAACGATGCTTGCTATGCATGGTTGTAGTTCAATACCCTTGCCTAGCTTTGAGTTTTGGAGCCTATTGCATGCTTATGTTAACATGTTTCGATGTTTTAGGGCCATTGTGCATCATATTTTAGAGCTTACATGTATGCCATATTCCCATGTTTTCCACTCTTTAAATGCGTTTGAGAGTCATGCTTGTATGCCTCATTTTTGTACCATTACATGAGCTTATTTTCCATGCCTTTCGAGCCATCATTTTAGACCATTTCCCCACTTTATTGGACCTGCCTAGGGTCTGTTTGGGGTTGGTTTTTCCATTTGTGGGTGCAAACTCACTCTATTAGGCCTTGTTTGGTCACTTTTGTTGCCTCTTTGGTTAAGCTTTGGTCATCTTTGTATTTTGATCTCTTCACCACTGAAAATCAGTGTATTTTTAGTGTTAAAAAAGTCGGTTTGAAGTCTTGCATAGGGGAGGGACACCCCTCTCCCTTTATTGTCTTGTTTCCTTGAGTTGTGGCCCAAAAGGGTGACATGCATGCTTGCTTGGTTTTTGCTTCATTTCAGAACTTTTTGGGTGTTTTTAGGTCATGTGGGATCTCTGTTTTTTGCTGGACTTATGCCTCCTCGTATGCTTGTAATACTTGCTTTGTATTGCTCCATTTTGCTTAGAAGTGTATCTCATGATTAGGCCATGATTCTTGTGTGTGTTGGGTTGGTTCCATGAAGATGTTAGCACTTTTTTTTATGCTTAAAACCTGTTGGTTATCCATTTGGTCATGTTTGACATGTTTGATATGGTTGCCATGCATTTTGGCTTGTGAACCCTCAAGTACATGAATCACTAGCATGCCTTAGTTGATCCACTTTAATGAGTTGAAGTTGTTTGCCATGCTATTTTAGTCCAAGAATCATGTTTGCATGTGTGCATGCTTGACCTCTTTCATGCCTTGAGGGTGTACTCTCTTATGCCTAGGAATGAGCCTTAGTGCATATGCCTCTTGGGAGTCACTTTAGCTACCATATTAGGAAGGTTTGGAGTCTTATCTTGGTCTGCAAAATTCTGTTTCTACTTGTTTTGATGATGCCATGAGAGGTCATGTTGGTGGGAGTAAGTTGCCTCCTTTTTGTGCCTTAACTTTGGGACCATTAGCTTGCATGTTGGCATGAATTGTTGTCCATCATTTTGGGCACTTTTTGGTGCTGTCTTGGGGTGGACTAAGGACTGTCCCTTTATGATCCAAAGGCTCCATTGCATGCTTGTTTTATGTAAGTTGCATGATTGCTTCATCAAGCCTCATAGCATGCTAATCCCATTACCAAATTGGTCTATGTTTGCACCACATTTGCACCTTGCATGCTTGGCATTACACATTTGTCATGTTGGTTGCATAGTACTCGTTGTGCTTTACATTTTGGTACCTTGTTGCATTTTGAGCCTTGTGAGCATAACATGCATTGCATCATTTGGCTTGGGGTGTCAAGCCAAACATGAGGGTCAAGGGACATTCATACTCCAAGTGATGCAATGTACCTTGATTCTCGGTCACCGGGGCCTTTGACTTCGACATGATAAGGCTTCGGATCTCATTTTGTTTGTTGCATGCATCCTTACATTGAGTGGCGAATTTGATCCCTTGGGTCATCATGCTCCATTGATGGCTCAAAGATCGAAGGCCGTGCTTCTTTGAGTTTAAAACATGATAAGAAGCACAACCATGCCCACATGTACCTGAGAACCCCATGCCATGCACTGCCTGTTCTCTGTCTGCTGTCAAATTGTCTTCTGCAGGAAGTTTCTGCCGACCGGCAGAATTTAGTGCCGACCGGCAATATATGGAGTGCCGAGGAATCCAACAAGTGCCGATGGGAATTTTGGAAGTGCCGGTGGGAATTCTGTCCGGCCAGTGGTGCTCTGCAGGATGCAAGGAACCTATAGGGACCAAATTGACAAAAAAGCACGCACACTATGCAGCATTAAAAGTAATGCCAAATTCATAGCACACAAACTATAAACAAAAAAAATGTAAGTGACAAATCAGTAGAAAATCCTTGAACTATTGTGGCGAAAATATGAACAATACACTCAAGAGATGGTACCTCTAGCTGTGCAGCTGCCTCCTTATATTGCCGTTTTGAAGCCATCAGTTGAAGTTGTTCCACAGCAGAAACTGCCATAATACAAATAACGGATGCAGTAAAAATTTACAAACAGAGATATGTGAACTGGCCATTTCAGATATGTTCAAGGAACCAGTACCAAGCTGATTGTAGATCATTATAATGTCATAATATATTTCAATAACAGTTAAGGCACACATAAATTTCCAATCCCAAAATGGAGATTGTAACCTAGGGGAGGAGAAGTCGTGCATGTCACAAGACTTGAACCCTTGACCTTCCAATGAGGTGCGAGGGTTCTGGCCAACTAGGCTAAATTATTATTATTATCTTAATGTTGATCATGATTTTTTTTTAAATAAAAAATTGTAATTAATAAGCGCCCCCTCTAACTTAATTTCCTGGCTCCGCCACTGTTTCCAGTCAAGGCAAAACTTCCTTTGTTGCCTCTAATGATATGATTGTGAAATGGTGCATCCACAATTTGAATGATCTTTATTAAAATAGAAAAAAATGATGCAAGACGCATTTTATGTAGAGTGAGACTGAGTCATGCGTTTTCAAAGGACCAAGTACGGTTATCTAGTCAGTGCTTGGATCTCTATCCAGCCACATATTGAGCACATAATTTAGGCATATAGCAATAATATCATATATTATCAGATGAAAAAAACGCAATATATTATCAAAATATGTCGATAAAATTTATTAATAAAAATTCTTTGTTGCCAACCAAAAAATATATTGACATATAGCAATGCCAATTTTCCAATCCATACCTTACACATTTCTTTTTTTTGTATAGAAATGAATTCTAGATGCAGAGCATAGAAAAACAATAAAGGTATGGCATTTCACCTTGAGCACAACTTGGGTAATTGCGTAATCATGTTTAGGTTCAACCCTTTTAAGTCTTAAATTTGTGGTTTTCATGAGCAACATCCTGCTAGACAATTGTCTTTATATTTTATTAGGTTTTTAATAGTTAAGGCTATTTCATTAATTTTTGAATTGGCAGATATGGGTCGTAGTTTTCATCCATGTGTTTTAATATTGCTAAGTTATGTTTCTAGGTATTATATGTGGGTTTTATTAGGTCAATGATAACATTAATTAGTTAAAATTTTAGTTGAGGCAAAGATGGCTCTTTATACATTAGTGGCAAAAAAGGAATACAAAAAGGAAAAATTCAGTCATCCCCAACACTAAAGCGTTGGTTGAGCAACTCTCAAGACTTCTAGAGCTCAAGCCCCTGTCGAGCATTACTCAAGCACAACTTGCAGTAATTTGTGCGCTCAAGCGCCTATAGAGCAGGCCTCGTTGGAAAACCAAAGCTCTTGCCAAGCGCCCGTTGAGCGAACCTAGCAAGAGTTTCAGAGCTCAAGCACCTATCGAGTGGACCTTCCAAGAGTGTCAAAACTCAAGTGCTTGGCAAGCCTTGGTTAGGTAGGAGCCAAAAACTTCTAAAAACTCAATATTTTTTTCCCTTGAAAACTCAAATTTCAAAGTCCTATGATGGGTTGGTGCCTAAATATAAGTGTGGAGTGTTGTGCAAGGGCTCATACGAACATATACTGAGGGTAACAGAACCACAAACCTGCATCAACATCCTAGAAGGTTGATCACATTTTGAACTCCACCATACTCTTTCAATTACGAAGATACGAAGTCCAAATCCCCAGATTACAAATTCCAAAAGTTTTGTTCAACAGAAATAGCCAACCTAACTAAACCTATCCTAACAATAGCAATTCCAGAAGCTAGCCTACATCAAACAATGGGAGAGGAGAGGGGAGGGAGCAATTAACACAACTATCAGGTTTGTGGCGTACAACACAAATGTTTGACAAACGTAATTTAATACTTACGCAAAGTTCATCTTGTTTTGTCATGGAACCACTAATTTGTTAGTTTCCAGTTTTTGAAACAAAACTTCTCAGATAAACGAATGCTCATCACGCATTATTATAAATAATGATTAAGACATGAACTTGTCTTATAGTTAAAAATAAAGAACGAAGAAAATGACAATATTGATCACCTACAACACGATAACCTGTCCATCAATTAAGCAAACACTTTGCCGCATATGACAAGTTGTCAATCCAAAGAATCTTAAGGGGTTGGGAAACATGAAATAAAATTAATGTAAAATTCAACATTGCATGGAATCAGTTATGTCTTTTTATTTGATCCTATATACCAACGACAGAACACCTCCCTTTAAACCAGTTCCGAATTTTGAATCTGACAAGCTTGATTACAGTGAAAGTGCGGGAAACCACTGAAACTGACATTGTGTATATATATGTAATTTTTTATTTTTTATTTTTTGCTTATAACTGAAAATGTAAATATGTAAAATTATTCAACTCCTTGTGTTCATCGTTCTTGAAACGGAGTTGATAAAAGTCAAGGGTTCAACGTCGGATACAAAGAGAGAGAGAGAGAGAGAGAGAGAGAGAGAGAATACAGGAAAAAAAACCAACCTAGCATGGTAAGACGATGGAGAGCAGTGATTGTTGTTGTTATATGTTTTTTCGCAAAATCTAACTTCTTAATGTCACGGCATATTTTCTGAACCATTGTTTCACTTTGCTCAGCTTTGCTTTTTATTTCACGGATCTTATACATGAGTTCCTGCTTAACAAGAAAATAAATTAATTAATAGAACCCATACACATGTAAGAGATGCCATCAGTAGCATATAGAAGCTAAAACTACAATGATAGACTTTTCAAGATAAAGTTTTGGCGTTGCAAAAAAGGTAATGTTTCACAAAAAATGAAATGCCAAATTAATTCTGATAAACAAACCTCCACAGCACACGTAGCTGCAGCAAGATCCTCCTTGGCTTTCGTTCCTGAATTACTCTGGAATTACAATGGTTTACAGTCAAAGAACTTGTATCAAAAATAAATAAATTAATTAATTAAAAATAATGAAAAACAGAAAATAAATGCATGAAATGTGAAGTGGAATAGCAAGAGATCTTTGTTTTCATACTCTCCTATGTCTCAATGTACAAGATGAGACATAAACTATTACCACCTTCAGAACAAAACCAATCAAAATCATGCAAGCAGAGTGCACACAAATATAGATTATTAATGCCATTTCGTGTTGCAATGTTGAAGATTTTTTTCACTCAAAATCAATCCAATATGAGGATGACAATAGTAAAGCATGACTTAATTTATTTTTTGCATCTTCTCAGACCATTACCATCCATCCAACAATATTTGGCAAACTAGGGATGGTTGACAATGCTTTTACATTTTATCATCTGATAAATCTACAATTACCAGCAACAGCTTATAGGTGCATTAGCATTTGGAAGAGCCCATGGACAATTGATCAATATGATTGCCAGGATGAACCCAAATGTGATTCAATCATTTCACCGCCATGCATTATCTAACCATCCTCAAAATTTGTTCCATACTTGGATGACGGAAAGGGTTAACACCTTAGCTAGCTTTTGGATTTAGTAGATTCTGTGGAAATTTGAAGACACATAAAGCATAGTTTTTCCATACATCCAGTGTAAGAATTTACACACCTTTGGCGCCCTTTTTAATAAATTTATGACTCATCGGAAAAAACATATATACATGCATTTGATTCTATTTTCCTGCAACCTCTTCAATTTCCAAAAAAAAAATAATATCCTCTTTAAGTCTGAAACAACCACCAAATGGAATAAAATGTGACAAGGAACTTATAAAGGAGAGAGTGGTCTAAGTGTGTCTCTTATTAAGAAGAGAGTGGATTTACATTCAAAATTTGAAGTAGTTCTTACCTAACAAATATTATGGGGCCAAAAGACGAAAATAAAATGGTTAAAGGAGGGTGACAATAACCCCAAGTTGTTTCATTGGGTTGTAAATGGGAAAAATAAAAAGTTCATAAAAGATTGAAGATAGGGTTTGGAAGGGTTGTGGATAGAGAAGATCAACTAGTTAATGAGATTTTTTTTCCCTTTTATTCACCTTTGTATTCTTCTGTTGGGATTGATAGGCCAGGGATAAATGAATTAGAGTGGTTTCCAATTTTTGCAAATAGATCAACATAAGAAGAGGAAGTCAGAGTGTTTGAACGCGTGAGGAATAAGTCTATATAGCCAAAGTGGCAGGGTTATTGTGGTACCAATGCTTCCCTTATTTGTTTGATTCCTAAGAAGTATAGTTCCTTGTAGATTGGTGATTTTAAACCGATTAGTTTAGTTACATCTTTTTACAAGATTTTGGAGATAGATGGAGGAAGCGGATTTGTGGTTGTTTGCAGGGTTTTAACCATAAGCCGTTATGTATCGTATTAGATGATATGTAATGGGATTTTGGACTTCCAGTACTGTTATTCACCCATATATTGGTCAATATTGTCCGATATCGACCAATATATGACCGTATCGCCAATATTGATACATATCCCAATAATGTTACTTAAACCATGGTTGTTTGTCACCAATAATGGAGGGTGATCCTCTATCCCCTTTTCTATTCGTTTTAGTGGTTAATGTCTTGAGTATGGTGATTGACAGGGCTACGGATAGGGGTTTAGCAGATGCTTTTGTGGTTGAGATGACTATTACATTGATACTTGAAGAAAAAAAAATACAGTGTGCAGAGAGTATGACCTGTTGACGAATTGCTGCTAAAATTCTAGCATCTATGCGGCGAATCTCACTATGTATCTTTTGCATAAGTGGCTCCACACCAGACAAAGAGGCCTCTACATATTAACCATGTTTGATATTGTCAATTGTCAATTAAGTTAAAAGTACCAACTAAGAAGAAAGACATACCCTAAAAAGATTTATCATGAAGTTCAAAAATGCATATGCAAATCTGGAACAAGGCAAATGTCATTAAGAGTAGCACTGATATCAGTATCAGTTATGACTGACCCCAAAATGCTCTTCAAAATTCACGCTTACTTTCCATACCACCACTTCTCTTTATGCTTCATATTTTCAGCAATTCATTTAAAATTTTGTGAAAGTCGAAATTATTTCCCATTTATTCATATATAATTACTACAGTAAATGTTGTACTTGAAAAAACTTGGAATATCTTCCATTTCCATCTTCAACTATGACACACACACACACACATACACATATATATTATCGCATCTTTCATACTTTTGGTAAACCAAAAATATGCACATTACTAATTTCAAAAAAAAATTAATAGTATACAAAAGTTTGGGTTCATTTTCTGAATTTTTTTTAAATAATAAATTAATTTGACAAAAATAAACACCAAAAAGATATAACAAGTTTTTAAAAACTATTTGTCCCTAAAAATATATAAAATCATGTGAAAATGATGGGTATTTTTATTTTTCATTTTCTCCACCAAATTAGTTTTTAGTTTTTTTTTTTCAAAAAAAAAAAAAAGTTCAGAAAACTAGTTCTTAAAACCCAACCAAATAGATGCGGAATTAGTAGGGGGTTCGCAAGGATCATCGACATTGATTGACGAAATAATCTAGGAAAACAATTTACAATGAAAAGACCCGAAATGTGAAGATCTATTTAGCATATACACACTGATATTATAGAGATGGGGTAAATTGTTTAGAGATGACCTGTGGGGAACATCTGGTTGATGTAGTCCAAAGTACTCGATTTGTCCATTGCTCTTCAAACAAAACAAAATTCTACAATCTCTCTCTCGTTCCAAACTGAATCTAAAGACTCTGGTCTGAAGATGCCCTGGTTATAAACAGGGTTGGCCCTGAGTTCTCTAGGTCAACTCCTAAAATGAGGCACTTTCTACTTAATCACACACACAAATATATATATATATATATATGTAAGTAGATAAAATGATAAATACCTACAATTTTCTTATTTGTTATTGCCCATACAAAGTTTGCTTTCATATATAATCACTAAAACTATATATGAAGACTTATTGAGAACATATTAAGATATGAAAAAATTATTACAAAACTCAAAAATATAAAAATCTGGCTTGGTTGAAAAATTATAATTAATTATTTTACTTTTTCCCTCCTTTTTCTTTTTTCATATCCAAAACTATATTCTCTAGGTTTTTTCTTTTTTTGGTATCTACAACCACAATTTCGAAGAGGCAGGATTATATAAATTAGATTAGAGTGTTCTGGATTGTGAACTTGTGGTCAGATTAGTAGTAATCAGCTGTGTTACATGGACTCAGATACGGGTGTCGAGTGTATATCCAAAGGTCCGATCTATCAAACCTCAAATTGCAGACTCAATAAAAAATGATTATATTCTAAGTTTTTAATGCATTATGTTAGATAAAATGGCATTATATGTAACATACAATGTCAAGAAGACGTTTTACTCATTTTATAGCAATTATATCACTATATATAGTGTTCAATGCAAATATATAAGAAGTTTCCAATGGAAGAAGGGATCAGACGCATAACCCATACCCTTGTCCATGTGCCAAGTGTCTTAACATGGATATTTGATATATTTTGAAGAGTCCACATAACATTGGTAATCAGTAATGCAACAATGTGCAGAGTGAAGTTGTGTTTGCATTGTTTCCATTCAAAAATGAATATTGAACCTGAATAAATAAAAAACTAAGCAAAAAATAAAATTTGGTTTATGTCAATTTTACAAAACAAACACCATTGTTCATAGCACTCTAATTTATTTGGCAAAAGAGTACAAAATTATATTCAACCTATCCAATTACTTTTAAAAGAAAAAAAAAAAGAACCAATAAGCAGACATTAGATAGAATTGGGCATCCAGATTCGGTTAAACCCATTGTAATAAATTCATGTAAATACAATTCTTACAAATAGATTAAGCAAAAACCTCAAATAAAAAAAGATCGATTGAATCAATAATACAAATTACGGCATAGAGAAAGAAAACTCACCGGACAAGGAAGATCGCAATCGTTGTTCGTTGATCACTCCAGTCTTATAGCGATCTCGGTTTCGACCCGATCTTTGTTGTATTCCGGACTGGGGTTTGTGGTTTGATTATTGTTAATTATGTCTTTTCCCCTCATTTTCTGTTTGAGTTTGAGTTTTGGAGTGTCTTGGGCATGTTTGGAAAAGGTTGGTTGCTAGTCGGTCAATTGGTTGTTGTCTAGAAATTTGCTTCTTCGCTCGAGCGAGGCCTTTTGCGCTCGAGTGAGCTTTGTGAGCTTCCAGTACTTTTACAGGGCTGCAGAGATGCTGAGAGGGTATTGTTCTTCGCTCGAGCGAGGCTTCTTACGCTCGAGCGATGGTGTACGTCTGTAAAACTTCTAGGAGTATTCTGGGCTCGAGCGACTCTTCTTGCGCTCAAGCAAGGCCACTTATTGTGTCTGGTCGCTCGAGCGACAACTCTTGCGCTCGAGCGAGCCTCACGTATATCAGTTCGTAGCAGCACCTTTTTAGATCACTTTTTGATATCTTTTCTCACAAAAACCCTAGACCAGCTCTCTTTCTCTCTCTCGCTATCTATCTAAAATTTGACTTCTCTTTATAAATACACTAGGATATAAGGATCTGTATACCCTACTTGTAATAACCCCGACCCGCAATTAGCCATTAGTCAGTAATCAAGGATGTTAATTAAGCGGATAAAACAAATTATGGGATTATTATGGAATTTTACATGATCTTGGCCTCCTATCTGTTACGTGTAGAAATATCTGTGTGGATTTCGTTTTAAGACGTAAATTGAAAGCCTTATCGGCATCCGAAATCGAAATTGATTACATCAACGTGTTATTTGGAAATTTTAGAACACCATGGCAAATTTTCTTAAGAATTGATTCGGTTCGGTAAAATCACATGCGATTAAATTGAACATTGATGGGAACTAATTTGGATTTATTAAATTTCACGCTAACCTAAATAAATTAAGGGTACTTATGTTTGATTTAAATAATGCATGATTGGTACCTAATCTAATCCTATTAATGATCCAAGATGTGATTGAGTGTATGATGTGTTGGGGCATTTTGTGGTGTTGAGTGTAGGGGATTAAAACCCATGTGTGTGTGTTGGAAGTGTGCATGTGTGCGCACATGTATGGTGCTCAAAGTGAGGTGTGTGTTGTGTATATTCAGCTGAGTGAGGGGGTGTGGTAGGTTGCCTCTTTGGTCTCTTGTGTGAGAGAGAGAGTGTAACTAGAGAGTGAGAGAGTGAACTCTTGAGGTTGAAGAAGAAGAAGGAAATTAGGAGGACCATCTCTCATTGTTCGAAATCAAGAAGCTAGGTAAGAGTCTGGAGCCTATTCTTTTGTAGACAACCTTCCATGCATCTTGTACTAAGAAATTGGTGAATCAATTACTGGAATTTGAAGTGAAGTTGGGTTTTTGCGCAAGAAATGGCTTGTGTGCATGTTTATGGAGGATTATACCTTGTTCATTCGTGTCTTGGGTTTTTCTCTTGAAATCTTTGCATGCATGTAAGTTTTACTCATCATCTTCAAGAAATTATCATGTTTCATGTTTCAAAATTTCATGAGCTTATGGTTTTCATTGCATGTTTTGTAGAACAAAAGAAAGGAGTTTGAAAATCTTCCACGCATGAGCTTTGGAGTTCAAATTTGCTAAATCCATGAGTTTTGAGCTAAATGTTTGTGAGTGATCATGTAATTGTGTTTTAGAAAGGCCTTCCAAGTGTATTGATCAAGCTTTGCATGAGTATAGCCATTAAAATCACATTTTGAAGCTCAAACCCTATTTTGAAAAACCTAGAATTTTACAGTCTGCTCGAGCGAGGAAACCTGCGCTCGAGCAGAGAATGTGAGCTCTCAGTATTTTTTTTTTAGACATGAGCTCTCCGCTCGAACGACCACTTGGACGCTCGAGCGAACCCTTTGCATGTTGTTGATACGCTCAAGCGTGGGAGTTGTAGCTCGATCGTGGATTTCGACCAACCAGTACTTTTTCCAAGTTTGCAAGTCGCTCGAGCGAAGGAAGTCACGCTCGAGCGTCCCCTCTCATTTTTCATGTCCGCTCGAATGAGGAAGTCTACGCTCGAGCGGGGACCTTATTTTTAGAAAATTTTACCAAGTATTCCAAGGCATGTTTTGGCATCCTCATTGCATTTTAGGCATTCCTAAGCCTTAATTAAGCCATATTAAGGAGGTTATGGATTAGAAACACACTAAGGAATGAATGTACTAAGTTATGAGACTGCAAGTGTGTGTGTTTTAGGCAATGTGGTAAGAAAGAATAAGAACCAATGTAATGAAAGCTAAGCCTTAATGGCCACTTGAATGTGTAATGATAAGACATGCTTGTGTTAGGTATTTTGTGATTGTAGGTCAAGACTCGAGGATTGATTGACCGCTTACTGGAACCACTGTGAGTAACGTTATCGTAAAGATACGTTCATATGAATTATGTTCCAAATGAAATATGATAAGCTATGATTTCTGAAATGTCATCTGTTTACGTGAATGAACATTCCAAGTTTAAAATCTATTATGGCATCCATAGATAGTCCTAAGTCATGGGGGACGACATGAAAATGCGGGTCCATGACATACAAGTAATTACGAGATCTCGTTAGCCACTTCATTGTGGTGATGTGTGTTTAATCGGTATCCGGAACCGATTACTTTAGTCGGAAGACGTTCTGTGATGTGTTCTATGGGATGTACCATTATTATGTTCTGATATGAGAATGAATATGCTATGATCTGTTTCCGCTTATGATATGTTCGGATTTCGTTCACTAACCCCTTTACCTTAATGTTATTCACTGGGCTTTAGCCCACTGTTTGTATATATATGTATATAGGTGAGCATTCTGGAGTTCAAGCCCGAAAGCTTTCGTTTGGAACTGTGTTTCTGTTGTCAGCCAACCATTGCGCCTCACGTAGAGGTTCCCGAAGTGTCCTGTGTTCAGTCCTTTTGGTTCTGTATATGTATGAGACTGGATATGATTAAGTTGGCTGTACTTAAGATACTGTAATGTGTGTGGGTATAATGTATGGTTGACTATCGGATATATATATAAACTTTTAAATATTCTATTTCATATAAGTCAGCTCAACTCATTGGACAATTATATTTATGTATTTGCTTCCGCTAGCCCCTTTATTTTTGTTAATCTGTTCAGAGGCCTTCGGTAATTCAAGGATTACTGGCCGGTTACGATTCTAAACCTATAGGGGCAGGTTTGGGTCGTGATAGAGTGGTGTCAGAGCAGGAGTTATACCGCACACACGTGTCCATATGAGCTATAGGATGTCCTAGAAATGAAATAGGGACATTGCATTACCATGCTTAAGTGTATGAACTATTATGAACACGTCCTTAAGGAAAATGAATTGAAATGAAACCTTTGTGCATGATCAAAGAAGTTAAGTGAAATAACATGTAATGTTAATTTCAATACCGAATGTGGAATCTATGTGAACATGAACGTATGAAAGTAAAGGATCATGTGACTGTATTTGAATTGAAATGAAAGTATAAACGCGTCTGATATGAAGTGAAATGTGAGAACAGTGAAAACTTTCCTTATATTAATAAGTAACCTGTTTGTGTGTAGCCAATGGAAAGGACAAGGAATGTAGATGAATCTGAATCTTCTGACGCTAGAATTAGCCGGTTAGAAAGAATGGTTGAAGCCTTAACCGAAAATTTGAAACAACTGTAACAAGGGCAAATACATGTACCTGAACCAGCTAATTATGATATGATAACACTGACACAGAAATACAATAAGATGAAACCACCGGAATTTCAAGGGGTATTGAACCGTTAAAAGCCGAGGCTTGAGTCTTAGAAACTGAGAAAATATTTGAGGTATTTCCGTGTACTGAGACACAGAAAGCTTTGTTGGCAACATTCACACTCAAAGAAGAGGCTAGGAGATGGTGGATGTTAGTACGAAATGATAATGAGGGTGTGACATGGGATAGATTTAAAGAAATTTTCTTCGAAAAATATTTTCCCCAATGCATCCAGGATAAGAAGGTATCCGAATTTGAACAACTAAAACAAGGCAATATGATTGTGGCCGAATATGAAACAAAATTCACCGAACTGGCCCTATATGTGCCCCACATGATAGACACTGACTGCAAAAAGGCTAGAAAATTTGAAGGTGGGCTTGACTTAGATGTGTTTGATCGAGTTGGCGTCTTAAAATTGCCAAAATACGTGGATGTCCTTGATAGGGCCTTAATGTCCGAGGCAAACATAGCAGCCTTGAAAATATCAAAACCAACATCATCAACTGAATCAGAAAGAATGAAACAGAAGAAACAGAAAGTCGAAACGACTAGTAATTCAGTGACCTCTATGAATGAAAAATTTAGGGTAATAACTTTGAACAAGGAAGTCGGGGAAACAATGTGGACAATGGTATACCTAGTTGTAGAGAATGTGGGAAACAACATTGGGGCATTTGTCGTCGCCTGTCAGGAGCTTGTTTTAGATGTGGACAGAAAGGACACTTGGCTAAATCTTGCCCACGAACTCATCCGGACAACAATAGGCTTGATGCTAGCGCAACTGATTTTATTCCTACACCCTAGTTCCAAAAAATGCTCAGAATACTAAAATGACTGACGCAGGTATTACCTTAATTATGTGCAATTGTTTATATGGGAATTTGTGTAGAAAGTGTACATTCCTTAACCTGATATAGATTGTGGACTTGTTGATTGGACTAATTGAATTATTAAAATTATGAACCCTAGTTATTCACTATCTTGAAGACTCACTATTTAATGTAAATTTTATGTGAGATGCTCGGAACCTTATGAACTTAACGAATCACCTGTGCTATGAGAATTGTTGGGACTTGTGAACAACGAGAATTCGCTGGGTTAGATCTTTGTACCGTAGTGCAACAATTCAATGTGAACTGTTAGGTACGACCTTTTGAACTATGCTAGAACTATCGAACATGGGAATACGTTATGCTTGACTATAATTTGAGAAAATCTGTATGACTGTGACTTGAACTGAACCATTATATATTGACTGATATCATTGAATGATTAGACCCATGAACTCGAATTATATATGTGAACCGTCGTGTATGGAACTTCTGAAATTGAGAACTTATGTCAGGTTGGAAGAATGAACCTTTGCTTATGAATTGTGAATGAATGCCTAAATGATAATTGATTCTAGACTCATATCCGTACACATATGACCATGCTTGTACACTTTGAGACCTACTGCCTGATGCGAACTATGTGTGACGTTTTAGACCCTTTTGTTCAACAACTACCTATGCTATGGAGAATGGTTGGACTTATGTATATGTATACCTATGCTTGTGGATGTTATTAGACTTTGGACATACACATATATGACTGTACCTTTGCTCAGAATGATTGATATGTTATTTGTTTTGACAATTTGACCATTGAGACTACGACTCTGGGATTGTATGACTAAGTAAAGACTCCATGTGATAACCTCTAAACTGTGGACTGTGATTGTTGAACATCGACAAGACCGTTTGACTAGACCAGTGAGCCCATGCTCTAATGACCGTATGACAAATTTGAAACTTCTGTATAACAATTTGCTATTGTGTACTTATGCTTACATGAAAAACTCATTTGGGAAATTGCTATATTGACTGTAATGCTTACCTCTCGATGTGAATAACTGCATGCCTGTGCATTTACCTGTAAAATTATTGGGAGGAAACGCATTGTATATGACCTGAAACATTTTGACATGAACTACTATGATGCATGACTCTGACGTGACTTTGAGAATTAATGAACTTAGAACTAAGGTACCTCGATTGGAGATGATAAGGATAGAACTTTTACCTGATCTAACCTGATAGAATCATGGTTTGATGAGGCCCTTGCTTAACTGATGGAACTTCTGTTCGATGACTCACACTTTGAACTTTTATTTAAAATGACTGGGTAGAACTTTCAGTTGATATGACCTGGTTGAACTTTCATTGATTTGATCTGAGGAGACCCTTATTGAGAGCTATTATCTAATTGTTTACATTATGGGAGATTGTGAATTGCTTATGACTGAATGACAGGGCTGTGTTGCTAAGGGAACCAATCGAATGAAAATTTGAATCAATCCCGAACACTTAGGAAGAATGTGAACCGTCAACAACAAACTGGTTTGATTATAAAATCTGACTATCAGGAAATATATATAATCAGTAGGACTGCTTCTGTATTGACACATAGTGCGATCGAATCTGTGGAAACTGAGGCTGATGAATAGTATAGGAATGATTACGTCGGAATTCCGTTTACTGCTATGGGGTTAATATACGAAATTGCCTCGTATTTCTGCTATCCTTTGGATGACCTGGACTAACTTTAATGGATTACCGAATTGAAAACCAAATTGAACGAAGACCGGATGAATGACTCGGAAATGAATAAATTAAATCTCTGTAACTTAACGGGGGAAATTACTTATGAAAATGGAAACAGTGTGAATCTATGACGTCCCATAAGTTCTTGAGATAAGTAATAAGAGTAATAATTTAATAAGGTTATGTCCAACTGTATTTATTTTCTGTGTGACAAAATAAGTTTTATTTTCTGAAATGCTATATGTTGTATGCTAAATGATTGTCCAATTTGTGATATGTATTCGTGACATCCTTAGCATCATTTAATATGCGTCCCTTTACGGGTCATCAGGTCCCTTTATGGGTCATCGGATTTGTTAGTGCTAATGTATGCACCACGTATGCTTAAGTAAGACTTGTGACATCTGTGTATGATCTGGACAAGAATGTGAATATGAACATGTATATGAATCTGTTTCGGATTAAAATCTGAATGCGTTTAAAATTCTGTTTTGATACGAACCCTAATCTCTGTATATGATTTGTGATTCTGTTTCGGTACGAAGCTAAGGTTGAGATTGGGTTATGAGCATATTTATGAATATGGTTATGCTTCTGTTTTGTAAAGAATTGCAGTTATATTTTCTATGAACATCATTTCTTTAGATATATGTTAACTCAAGTTTGGAGGACCAAACTTTTAAGGTGGGGAGACTGTAATAACCCCGACCCACAATTAGCCATTAGTCAGTAATCAAGGATGTTAATTAAGCAGATAAAATAAATTATGGAATTATTATGGAATTTTACATGATCTTGGCCTCTTATCTGTTACGTATAGAAATATCTGTTTGGATTCCGTTTTAAGATGTAAATTGAAAGTCTTATCGGCATCCGAAATTGAAATTGATTACATCAACGTGTTATTTGGAAATTTTAGAACACCATGGCAAATTTTATTAAGAATTGATTCGGTTCGGTAAAAATCGCATGTGATTAAATTGAACCTTGATGGGAACTAATTTGGATTTATTGAATTTCGTGCTAACCTGAATAAATTAAGGGTACTTATGTTTGATTTAAATAATGCATGATTGGTACCTAATCTAATCCTATTAATGATCCAAGATGTGATTGAGTGTATGATGTGTTGGGGCATTTTGTGGTGTTGAGTGTAGGGGATTAAAACCCATGTGTGTGTATTGGAAGTGTGCATGTGTGTGCATGTGTATGGTGCTCAAAGTGAGGTGTGTGTTGTGTATATTCAGCTGAGTGAGGGGGTGTGGTAGGTTGCCTCTTTGGTCTCTTGTGTGAGAGAGAGAGTGTAACTAGAGAGTGAGCTCTTGAGGTTGAAGAAGAAGAAGGAAATTAGGAAGACCATCTCTCATTGATCGAAATCAAGAAGCTAGGTAAGAGTCTGGAGCCTATTCTTTTGTAGACAACCTTCCATGCATCTTGTACTAAGAAATTGGTGAATCAATTACTGGAATTTGAAGTGAAGTTGGGTTTTTGAGCAAGAAAATGGCTTGTGTGCATGTTTATGGAGGATTATACCTTGTTCATTCATGTCTTGGGTTTTGCTCTTGAAATCTTTGCATGCATGTAAGTTTTACTCATCATCTTCAAGAAATTATCACGTTTCATGTTTCAAAATTTCATGAGCTTATGGTTTTCATTGCATGTTTTGTAGAACAAAAGAAAGGAGTTTGAAAATCTTCCATGTTTGAGCTTTGGAGTTCAAATTTGCTAAATCCATGAGTTTTGAGCTAAATGTTTGTGAGTGATCATGTAATTGTGTTTTAGAAAGGCCTTCCAAGTGTATTGATCAAGCTTTGCATGAGTATAGCCATTAAAATCACATTTTGAAGCTTAAACCCTGTTTTGAAAAACCTAGAATTTTACAGTCCGCTCGAGCAAGGAAACCTGCGCTCGAGCGGAGAATGCGAGCTCTCGATATTTTTTTTTAGACATGAGCTCTTCGCTCGAGCGACCACTTGGACGCTCGAGCGAACCCTTTGCATGTTGTCGATACGCTCGAGCGTGGGAGTTGTAGCTCGATCGTGGATTTCGACCAACCAGTACTTTTTCCAAGTTTGCAGGTCGCTCGAGCGGAGAAAGTAACGCTCGAGCGTCCCCTCTCATTTTTCATGTCTGCTCGAGCGAGGAAGTCTACGCTCGAGCGGAGACCTTATTTTCAGAAAATTTTACCAAGTGTTCCAAGGCATGTTTTGGCATCCTCATTGCATCTTAGGCATTCCCTAATTAAGCTTTGATAATGAGGTTATGGATTAGAAACACACTAAGGAATGAATGTACTAAGTTATGAGACTGCAAGTGTGTGTGTTTTAGGCAATGTGGTAAGAAAGAATAAGAAAAGCTAAGCCTTAATGGCCACTTGAATGTGTAATGATAAGACATGCTTGTGTTAGGTATTTTGTGATTGTAGGTCAAGACTCGAGAATTGATTGACCGCTTACTGCAGAGCTCAACAATGGCTGTTTTTGCTCTCAAAATATCTTAACTCTCTAACCTAAGTCCTCTCTTTTGCCTCAAGAGAGAGCCTCTCTCTATATGTCTTGTAAAGCTTACAAGACAAGCTTTTCCAGAGGGAGATCCCTCCATACACGTGTATGGAGGGATGGAAAAGCAAGACAGCTGTCTAAAAATATCTGCAAAAGCAGATGAATAGCAATCGGCCGGCCAAAAATGCCATCTTGGCCAAAAAGAGTGCCGGCCGGCACTAAAAAGTGCTGACCGGCAACAAATAGTGCCGGCCGGCAATATACATTGCCGGTGGCAGCAAAAACCAGCCGGTGGCCTCTAGCCACTGGCGGTGGTGGGTGGGGATGGTCCACAAGCCCTACCCTGCCCTTCCAAGGCAAAACACAAGTGTTTGGTGCAAAACCAGACACTAAACGGTCGAGTTCGGAGATCCTGAGGCAAGGCACGCAAGCCGAGGCCTCCGGGAACTCCAAACGAACACAAACATGGATGATCACCGAGTGTTCAAACGGTGACGTCCAAGTCTTGAGGACGGTCAAAAATGGGGTGTCTACACCCCGCCAAGTCAACCAAATCCCGAACAGCCTCCGGGAGCTCGGCGTACCAATCTCTCGCCGCGGTAGAGCCATATCCCCGCACAGTGCGAGAAGTCACCTGCATTCTGAATGAATACATGTTTCAGCATAAAATGAATAAGCTGCGTGCAAATAAAATGAATAGGCTGCGCGCAAAGTAAAGTAAGTGAGCTGCGTGTTTAGAATTAGTGTGTGCTGCGTGTTCACCTTCAATTTGGGCTGTGTGTTCAGAAAATCAGTGTTTTGGGCTGCGTGTTCAACTCTCAATCAGTGTGTGCTGTGTGTTCACCTTCAAATTGGGCTGTGTGTTCAGAAAATTAGTGTTTTGGACTGTATGTTCAACTCTCAATCAGTGTGTACTGCGTGTTCACCTTCAATTTGGGTTGTGTGTTCAGAAAATCAGTGTTTTGGGCTGCGTGTTCAACTCTCAATCAGTGTGTACTGCGTGTTCACCTTCAATTTGGGCTGTGTGTTCAGAAAATCAGTGTTTTGGGTTGCGTGTTCAACTCTCAATTAGTGTGTGCTGCGTGTTCACCTTCAATTCGGACTATGTATTCAGAAAATTAGTGTGTGGGCTGCGTGTTCAACCCTCAACCGATGTGTGCCGTGTGTTCACAATCAATTTATGGGCTGAGTGTTCAGGAATTCAAGTGATTGAACCGTGTGTTCAGAGTGCAAACAGAATGCATGAAAAATTCATAATATGTTACAGAAAAGGTAAAAACGAAGTAAATACCTCTCGTGCCTCATAGGAGAGGTGATACTCTGGCTCCTGCAGAAGGAGATCCCCGGGTGCTCGCTCGTCGAAATCGGTGAAGTGATAGAAAACAGCCCGCGGAAGAATATGTGCCGGTGGGTCGTACCTCTCGGGTATGAAGGGTCGAACCCTCGGAGGCAGAGCCATGATATCGGGATCACCTTCGGCGTCTGGAGGACCTCCACCGTGGGGGGAAATGACCAGCCATTTCAGAAAATCTGCAAAAAGGGAAAAAATAAGCAAAAATGAGCCAAAATTGGAAAAAGTCAACAAAAGTCAACTCTCGGGAAATGAAAAAGTCAACAAAAGTCAACTCCCAAGAAAATCTTCCAAATATTGAGACAAACTCACCTCAAGTGGCGAAAATGAGAAAAGAAGCCCCGAAATCACAATTTAATCGGTTCAAAGTGCTTAAAACTGAAAGATTTCGCGAAAACAACTTGCGTGGGGCGTTGGAAAACGCGTGTAGAGCACAGATCTGAGAGACAAGATGGTTTGGGAAGGTAGAGGAGATGTTTTCGGTGCTGCACTTGTGAGCACAAAGTGTTTGGATGAGTGGATTTAAAGAAAAGAGGGTGAAAGTACAAAATTGCCCCGAATTCGGCAAAGTGGCCGGCCGGCCACTTTTTCTGGTAGGCCGGCCATTCCCTTTTCAAAAACTGGCTGGTGGCCTCCCTCTCCCAATAAAGATGGCCGGTGGTGTTCCCCACATGCCCCCCAAGGTCCCTGCAAATTTTGGGGAGGATTGGAGTCCCCGGGACCTGAAAAAGTACAAGAGAAGTGCACTTTCTGTCGCGAAATCGCTCCGCCGGAACCTCAGCTTCAACTTCCGATGCGTGTCTCATCATTACTCATCGAAAGTGAGATATATCCTTTTGAACATGTTGTAACCTCTCCGGGAGGTGAACTGGAGGCCGCGATCGAGTCGCCCTCGCCGAAACGCGCATTTCCTTGCTCGTTGTTTTGTGACAAACATATATCCTGGTTTACGCTTGTTCTGTGTTATCATGCACGTGACTTGCATTCTCATGCACATACTTGCATTGTTATGGAAGTCTCTTTGATATCACCGAGCCTCCGTGCTTAAACTCGCGTCGTCACACGCATTCCTTCCCGCATTGCGATGCACTTTTCCATCGGCACCGCGATTGTCTGCATTCGATATCACATTGAACCTATGTTGTTAGATCTGTTGTGCTTGTTGAGTTTCTTTCTTTTGCAGGCACGATATTGTATGTACGGTTCATTTGAAGCTGGTGCGACCAGACGAATCGCGCAGGTATCGTATCTTCTCTGTGTGAGACGCGACGAGAATTGAATAATTCTCTGCATTCCTAACTGCATGAAATATAGTTGTTGCTTTGCATTCTTGCTTAAACCTGTTGCATCTATTTGCGAATACTTGCTTCATTACAGCTTGCCGGATTTGCATGATCATCAAGTTGCATCTGGCCTTGTGTATACCGTTTTGCATTTTGCCCCCTGCCTGCGAGTACGCCTGTGAGCACATCTCTGTTTATCTCAGCTGTTTGTCTAAGTCTTCGGCCTTGTCAAAAATGGGTCGTCTCTAGGCTTTGACATTCACTCCCGTCACTTATGACTTTTGAGTTCTGTCAAAGAGGGGCAACTGTAGACACCCCATTTTTGACCGACCTTAAGACTCAGACGTCACCGATTGAGCGCTTGGTGATGTTGCATATCGTGCTCGTTCAGAAGTTTCAGAGTCTCGGCTGCGAGCCTCGCCTCCGGACTTCCGGACTCTTTCATGCTTTGCCTCGATTTGCGAACCAGGCTCTGTTTTCTCTATTTTCTCTTCCCGAAGGGAGGGAGAGGTCTCGTAGATCATCTCTCAGTGGCCGTAGGCTACGTTTCGTGGTCGTAAGCCATTTTGCCCGTTTGGAGTCCGGTTTTCGGTTTTTCGGAGCCGTTGGCCTTGTGCCTCAGTTCGGAACTGCTTAACCACCTCTGTTTGCTCTGGTTTTTGGCATGCATCTTATTTGCTCCCTTTTGAGGGACACTGTGGCTCGAGAGACCAACTTCGTGGTCGAACACCACTTCCGGTGCCTAATAGTCAGTTTTCGGGGCCTCGGGCTGCGCGTTTCGGCCCCTGAACCTTCATTTTGCATCGGTTTGGGCTCATTTTTGGTAGAAACCTTATTTTCACTGCTAAGGAGGTCGTAAAAGGGTGGGAGGCCAGTAATTATTCTGACAACCAGTTTTATTCCTCCATCGCCCTCCGTCGCCTGTTTTTCTCACTTGAAAGCCAATGTTGACCACCCTAAGGCCACTTTTTCCAGCCCTAAACCACATATTTGTGTCTTACACACCTGGGAGGCCACCAATATCACAAGGCCGGCCAGTAATTGTGTGTGACCCTTTTGAACCCCTTCTAAAAGTGGCCTTTTCTCACTTCTGGTTCATTCTCTCCAGTTTTTGACCACATGGTTGTGTTCTACACACATGAGAGGCCCTCTTTTTGGCATGGCCGGCCATTAACCTTCATTGACCCTTTTGACCCTTGGCCGACCGGCCATGGGGAAGGCCGACCGGCCACCTAAACCCTAGGAAACCGGCCGGCCATGATCCACTCTCCAGGTACTTTACAAAAATGCCCTCTGTTTCCCCGCAGATTTTGTATCCGGGGGGGCCAACTTTTGGGGGGAAATTTGAATTCCATTCCCCCCCTTTTCCCCCCCCTCTTTTGCCTATATATCCAGGCCCTCCAGCTCCCATTGGAGGGGTTAGAAAAAAATTTTGTTTAAGCCTCCTACATTTAATTTCTCTCTCTCTATATTCCAAGCATCAAAACCCTTTTGTTTTTTTTTTTTTTTTTGGCCCTTTCTGCACCACCACATACACCACCTTCCACCACCAATCCTTTCCAACACTTGGAGCTGGTTTCTAAGAGCCAGCGAAGCACCTTTTCCTCAAAGCCAAAACGCCTTGTTGAAGCATTGGCTTCAAGGAGTCTTATCCCTCTTTTTGGCCTATTGCTGCAATATTCCGTGCAAGCTCCTCGGGCTTGAGATATCTGCGGCCCTAACCCTAACTGAAACAAATAGCATTATTTTGAGCTCCTTCCATGTTCTGTGTTAAGGGCCTCTCCTGTTTGAGGCCTTCGCTTTACACAAACTGCTCTTACCTCTCTTGTATGCCTTTTCTGCATAGTATTTTACGGCTCATTTATTAGAATTGTTTGTCGAAGCTTGGTTATAAACGAAAAGTGGCTTATTTTGAGCCCTTGTTCAACATTGTTGAAGGGCTCTTTACTGTTTGAGGCTTCCTTTTGTCACTTGTCTCTTTATCCCTCTTTTGGCCTTATTTTTGCATGTTTTGTTAGACCCTTGTGCTTGTATTTTTGGGCTCCGACCCAAACTGGAAATAGTCATATTTTGACCCCCTCTTCATGTTTTATCAAGGGTATTTTTCCGTTTGAGGCTCCTTTTTTACACTTTGTGTTTAAACCTTCTTTTAGGCCTATTTCTTGCATAGTATTTTAAGCTTACTTGTGCACTGTTTTGGGCTCGGCCATAAACTGTAAAATACCTTTTTTTGAGCCCCTATTCAACTTTTTTGAAGGGATCTTCATCGTTTGGGGCCAGAATCTGCTACTTGCTTCTTTATCTCTCTTTTGGGGCCATTTTTGCATGTTAATTTAGCCCTATTTGTGTTCACTTTTTGGCCTTGCTTAAAACTGGAAATATGCATGTTTTGGGACTTCCTTGATTCTTTATTTATGCTTCATATTCAAATAATGCATGCTTTGTATAGCTATAAGTCATTCCATGCGCCTAGTTTCGAGTTTCGGGTCTCATTTCATGCATCGGGTGCCATGTTTCCATGTTTCGGGGCTGTTTTGCATCATATTTTGGTACTGAAATTTGCATGTTTGCATATCAGGTTTCATTCCTTGCCATGCTTTGTTAGAGTGGCATTTGTGCCTTAGGTTCGGTCCTCGGTTTGTGTGCACGTGTGCACGCATCTCGAGTGTCTCATTTTCATCTAATGGCCATTGATGTGAGTGCGGATGAGGTCCACTCATGTTGGTGTAAGTCCATCGTGCATTGTGTATGCCATTTCAATTCATAGCATTGCGTATGCTAGGTTGTATGTTAGAGCATCGTGTATGCCATGTTACATCGCGCATTGTGTATGCCATTTCATAGCATTGCGTATGCTAGGTTGCATGTTAGAATTGCATTCATGCATGTCATGCATATTGCATTGTGTTTGGGATAGGCGTTAGCCCGAGCACAGGAAACGAGGGACGTTTCATACTCCGAGTGATGGAACGTGTCTCAATTCCCAGTCACCGACACTTCGGATTATCCATGATGGCGTCTCGGTCTTGTTATGTTTATGTGTGCATTCATTTCATATTAACTCGTGCAATTCGAATCCTCGGCCATCATGCATCGAGATGCGTGATTGGTGGCACGAGGATCGAGGACTACACTCCCTGAAGAGTAGTCAAGCACACATATGTGAAAATACTTTTCCATGCCCCTTTCTTGCTCTCTGTTACAGTAAATCAAGAGTCAGCAGCCTTCCGGAGCTTGGCACGCATCCCAAGAACAATTGCAAACAGAGGCTAATTGGGGCATCGCAA
>NW_021027077.1:107217-125585 GCF_004153795.1 Camellia sinensis | reverse complement strand
ATCAAGTAAAACAATATGGATTGCAGCACCCTGTTCCCCTTCTACTTTTCCTCCAGTGAAAAGGGGAAGAGACAACCTTGACCTGAAGTGCAGCTGCAAGTTTCGTCCATCTGGCCAGAGGCGAATAAAAAGTTGACATAAAAAGTTGACCTTAAGTGCAACGTGAAAAGGGGAAGAGACAACCTTGACCTGAAGTGCAGCTGCAAGTTTCGTCCATCTGGCCAGAGGCGAATAAAAAGTTGACATAAAAAGTTGACCTTAAGTGCAACGTGAAAAGGGGAAGAGACAACCTTGACCTGAAGTGCAGCTGCAAGTTTCGTCCATCTGGCCAGAGGCGAATAAAAAGTTGACATAAAAAGTTGACCTTAAGTGCAACGTGAAAAGGGGAAGAGACAACCTTGACCTGAAGTGCAGCTGCAAGTTTCGTCCATCTGGCCAGAGGCGAATAAAAAGTTGACATAAAAAGTTGACCTTAAGTGCAACGTGAAAAGGGGAAGAGACAACCTTGACCTGAAGTGCAGCTGCAAGTTTCGTCCATCTGGCCAGAGGCGAATAAAAAGTTGACATAAAAAGTTGACCTTAAGTGCAACGTGAAAAGGGGAAGAGACAACCTTGACCTGAAGTGCAGCTGCAAGTTTCGTCCATCTGGCCAGAGGCGAATAAAAAGTTGACATAAAAAGTTGACCTTAAGTGCAACGTGAAAAGGGGAAGAGACAACCTTGACCTGAAGTGCAGCTGCAAGTTTCGTCCATCTGGCCAGAGGCGAATAAAAAGTTGACATAAAAAGTTGACCTTAAGTGCAACGTGAAAAGGGGAAG
Source organism: Camellia sinensis (assembly GCF_004153795.1). NCBI lineage: Eukaryota > Viridiplantae > Streptophyta > Magnoliopsida > Ericales > Theaceae > Camellia > Camellia sinensis. The sequence goes on along the minus strand of NW_021027077.1, from coordinate 124,767 downwards.
AGACAACCTTGACCTGAAGTGCAGCTGCAAGTTTCGTCCATCTGGCCAGAGGCGAATAAAAAGTTGACATAAAAAGTTGACCTTAAGTGCAACGTGAAAAGGGGAAGAGACAACCTTGACCTGAAGTGCAGCTGCAAGTTTCGTCCATCTGGCCAGAGGCGAATAAAAAGTTGACATAAAAAGTTGACCTTAACTGCAACGTGAAAAGGGGAAGAGACAACCTTGACCTTGCGCACACACACACACACACACACACAAGATGAATAAAAAGTTTTGGGAATCAATAAACATGATGCAGAGGCAAAGTAGGATATTTACCAAAACGGCCAGACCCCATGAATGGTTCTGCTTCATCTGAAACACCACCTTGCTGCTGTTCCTGGATTTTCAGAAAAGAGAGAAGATTTTTGAGTATCAAATCCAAAAACGATACACGAAGCCACCTATCTCCTGCTTAACAAAAAAGCAATCAAATGGGCAGACTTGGTGACATGCTAATACCCCGTTTGTTTTGGCGGAAAATATTTTTTTACGAAAATCTTTGTTTCAGAAGATCTTTTCCAAATATGTTTGGTTGCATCCTGTTGAAACTAATGTACTAATGGTTGTATAAGTAGTGGCGGTGGCGGTGGCAGTGGTGAAGGTGATGGTAGTATTAGTAAGACTTTAATCCGGAAAATATTTTTCCCATTTTAAAAGTGGACAACATTTTCCACCCAAACAAACGGAGCATAAATAAGAAAGTACAGTCCCCGCTATGATGATAAACAATAATAACAGCCAGCTAAAAAGCTCGATAGAGTAACTAGCAGTCAATTTATCATTTTATCAAACAAAATACCCCAAAGAAGCATAAAATTACAGCAACAGAAGAGCTCTTATCCTCTTTCTGAACATGTCTCCAGAACTTCGTTCACAGAACATTCAGATCGTATCTACTCACAAGTCTTCCAATGTTCTCCTAAATTCAGATCTATGTCAAATTAAAGCTTCAAAAAATATGGAATACTCCCAGGAGACGCAACAAAACATGGGTAGGCATGGAATATGCACATGATGTATCTATGTCGAGACATATTCACTATTTCAGAGATTAACTTTAAATTTTACATCTCAAGTAACAATGAGTAAGTCACTAGAATATGGCACTAGTTTCAATATTAACATATTTTTGGCTACTCTAAATATACATTCGTCAGATATATAACATGCACTTATATACATATATCAGTTTGAAACACATGCATATATGATTAACCAAATGAAAAGGATTACACTATGAAGAGATGATGGTCCAACAATCATAAGTTCATATATGTATTGTGAAGTATACGAGCCAACAGCATCATATGATAGCCATAGACATGCACAGTGAAGGTCTACCTCTTCTTTTTTCATTTTCATATTTTTAACAGGTCTAAGTGTGTTTTATGACGAAAAGCCAAAAGTGTAAGCTAGAGGAGATCTCTCTTACAGTGTCTGGTTCCATTTCAGCTGGTGACAGAAATCTATCAAAACAATGTCCAGATATTGTACAAACCAAAAGCTCATTTGTAGGTCCAAAACAGCTTCTCTATATGTATCATCACAAACTGCATGAACAAAGAATATAAACCATTAATAAAAATCTATGTAATTGTACCTATTAAACAAACAAACAAGGTTGCCACATTCAATAACCACAACTAGTGTTTCATATCATGAACCTACCCAGTCTTCTCACAAACAAATACATCTCCAATTTGATAGTAAGTACATGTTTCTCCAGAGCAATCATGGTCCAAGACCACCTTATCAGTCAGGCCTCTGCTGCTTTTCCATATAGACACTTGATCAGTAAGAGTCTTGTCAAGAATAATCCGGTCATCATTCACCTTCAGATATATAAAGAGAGAGAGGGGGGGGAAAGGAATAAATAGTAATTAAGGAAATGCATTTGCTAATTTTCATTGAGACTCATTTGAAGAAGTCAATCCCTATGCATGGTTCATCCACTATGGCAAGTACAAAGAAAAAATAATGTAAGCAAACCTCCAATAAGCTTCCAACATAATTCATCTGAGAAGATAGAGAGAGAGAGAGAGAGAATTGGAGAGTTGTTTGGAGAGGTGGGGGATAAGAAAGAATGCGAGATGTCTGCGGTTATCAAACTATCATTAATAAATATTTTCAAGGAGTCCAATATCCAAAATCCTATACCCCCACCCTCCCACCACCAAACAGGAGAAAAAAGGGGATTCATGCATTAGCAAGTTATGGATTAGATTCCAAGGCCTATTGATTTGTACAAAGTTTACAAGAAAGAATGAAAGACAGTGATTCCCCAAATACCCTATTTAAATCTTAGAAGGCAAAAGTTTCAGCCCAATAGCTACCCCTGTTTACCTGAGAAGGAAGAGGTGTTTGGCTTCTCTTTGCTGCCTGCATTTGGACATAACTAATCTGAGTAAGCTCAAAGAGACAAGTTTCTTTAAAGTCAATAACTAATCTTCCTCTCACTTGATAAATTAGAAGAAAAAGAATGAAGAAGAGCTTGGGTATAAAAAATCAACGTCTTATATGGATTTTGATATGCTCACCAAAAAGCTGTAAGTCGAACCTAAATATACCTGGATGTAAAGCTTTTTCCAAGCACATTCCTGTAATTTTTTTGTAGAGGGTAGCAGACCCCAACGCATACAGTACCTACAGCCAATTTACGAATGTGTTATAGATACGAATGCAAGTCTCTGTTTTAATACACCCATACCAACAAAGTTACATGTGCACAAACCAACTAAAAAATGAACTACTATTTGGCAGCCATGATAAAAAAATCCTAAATTAATTAGAAACAATGGCTCTATCACCAATTTCAACATTGTTTAATACCCTCAAATGTGGAAATTTACTAAAGGCAACATTTTCTCCTCCAACCTCAAAAAAGGTTGATACTAAGCATTGACAATAGCACAGCTAAGTTAATATGAAAGAATAGATCACCTACTGCAATATGAAAAAATATTTACTTTACAAACTAGGTGATATCAACTAGATAACCATGTAAAAAACACATGCAACTTCTTTTTACGGCAAGTCAAATACAAATGCAACTCCACTAGGAACAAAACTAACATTGAGATTCCAATCGGTTCAACTAAGTCATTCAAGATGACCCCGCAGGAAGTTTCCCCATAGAAATTAATAAAATAAGAAAGAAAGAAAAATATTCTTGGAGAAAATTCAGCGGTGCCCCACCTATAGCAATATACCAACCACAAGGGGATCGACCCAAACCACATACATGGAGCTCTTAAACCTAATTATGTTTTTTTATTTTTTCTTTTCTAAATCCAACATTAAAATGAAATAACAAGACAATAAAATGAAATAATATATAAAAATGAACCCAAAGCACAAGAACCACCAAATTCCCAATATTCAAAGTCTCTGAGATAATGCTCCATTCTATTCGGGTTTCAAAAACATTTTTCCCATTCTCGAAAATTATAGTAGATATGCGAAAAAATCAATCATCCCATACAAGCATCAGTTTACCAATATTTTTTTTTTGGGGGGGGGGGGGGGTTGTTAAATTCCCCTGAAATAAGCATTTTTTTGAAACTTGAAACATAATTCTAGTAATTTTCTGAAGTTTTAGAAATCTACTTCCACTGGCAATTGAAAATTATTAGAAAACATATTTTCTTTTTCTTTTTCTTTTTTTGAATAAAATTTTGCTTTGATTTTGATTGATCAATTGAAAGGGTTTCAAAATTTTCATTTTTTGAAAATGACATCAAGCCAACCAAATAGATCCAAAATCTAGTCAAACACTTCCAATTGCTACTGCTCTGCTCTGCTCTGCCTCAATTGGTTCAAACAAAAACAAACAATTTAAAAATCTCCTTTTTATTCAATTGTTTTCTCAGCACCAAACAGCAATCAAAGAAATTTATCAAAAAAAGAAAAAGAAACCCACCTCTGAAATAGGACTGTGAGATGGATCAGACAAATGCGGAGGTAGAGAACCCGAATGCACCGATCTCGGTACCCCCATTCTCTCTCTAACTCTCATCTCTCTCTTGACCGCTTTCTTCTCTTCCAAATTGTCCCCAACCCTAGGCGACGGAACCTCATTCATCTCCCACAGCGTCGCTGCCAACTTCCTCGCAGACACCGGCCTTGACCTCCCACCACCGCTCGGCAACGGCACGTACTTGGGAGAATCCAAAGCCGCCGCCATCGTCCTCTAAGACGGAACCGGAGTGCTCGATCTGGATCCCCGAGGCTTACCCACCGAAATGGCCCACTTGAATCGGTAATTTTGCAACACAGAGGACAAAGACGAAGACGAAGAGCAACCCCTCTTTTGGATCTTGCAGGATCCGGGAATCAAACCCTCCACAACCCGATTTTGCCTTGGCATTATCAATTTCAATTTATCACACACTCTCTCTCTCTCTCTCTGTGATCTATGAAGAAGAAGAAGAAGAAGAAGAAGAAGAAGAAGAAGAAGAATGGATTTGCATTTGAAAATTCTAACCCTAGAAATTTATGATATGGGTTTTGAAAGTGTATGTATATGCTTTTTCATAGCTAGAGCTGGTGGATGGAATGGGTTGGGGTAATCAGTAGTAGGAGAGCGATGCAAACAAAAGGAAATGAGAGAGAGAGAGAGAGAGAGCATGTGAAGGTGAATGCGTGGTACAAAACGATGTCGTTTAAAAAATGGCGACCAAATTTTTTTGTCCAAAAAAAATTTAATTCCCACCTCTTTTTCAAATCAAATTTCCCTCCCAAACTTTTGGCGACCAAAAGACCATATTAGTCACAGAAAAGGTACCTTCGCCGACAAACTTTTTTAGTCACCAAATCTCAATCAACGGCGACTAAAATATTAGTCGCTAAAAGTACAAATTTGGCGACTAATTTTTTTTTGGTTGCTGAAAATAAGTTTTTGGCAACCAAATTTTTGGTTGCCAAAAAATATGTGACCTTTCGCGACCAAATTTGTAGTTGGTCGGCAAACACATACCACTGTCTGCGACCAATAATATTTGGTCGCCAAAAATAATGATCATTCGCGACTAATTAATATTTGATCGCCAAATGTCATTTTTTTACGACCAAAATTTTTTTGGTTGGCAAAAGTGGTCGGCAAATGTGTAAATTTTTGTAGTGGTTTATAAAAATAAAATAAGAATTTTATTATGTAAAATTTTTACTATTTTAGTTGATTTGTTTTCTTTTTTTAGCTAACTTTCACAGGTTTACCTAAGCGGTCTGCGACCAATAATATTTGGTCGCCAAAAATAATGATCATTCGCGACTAATTAATATTTGGTCGCCAAATGTCATTTTTTTACGACCAAAATTTTTTTGGTCGGCAAAAGTGGTCGGCAAATGTGTAAATTCTTGTAGTGGTTTATAAAAATAAAATAAGAATTTTATTATGTAAGTTTTTTACTATTTTAGTTGATTTGTTTTCTTTTTGTAGCTAACTTTCACAGGTTTACCTAAGCGAGAAAGGAGGATATATAATACGAACAAATAAAATCAATTGGAATTAGTAAATTGGACTACTAATTTTTGATTTGAACAGGATTACCTCTGCGTGGAACAAGAAATAATATTGGACCTCGGAATTTTAGTCAATTTAATTATTCACTTTATAGTTCAATCTAATTTCGGATTTATTCCGTATGTCATTTTGAAAGTTTGGTAACAATTTCAATTTAATTTGATTAATTAAATTCTGGAAAAAATAAAGAGTTGGATTTTGAGAATTTCAAGAGATTCGGCTAGTTGAGAGGTTTTCGACAGTATAGACTATCTCCAAACAAGTTTGTTTTGGGAGAAAATTTAATAAAATAGTTTCGATTTTTCTAGTATAATAGTCTTATTACTGTGCTTGTTTATAATTATGTTGCATTATCGCATGATGGTAAAGCTTGGCATTGTAATGACATTAACTCTTATTCATTCTATGTGTTTTGTTTTTTGTTTTTTTTATTGTGTCAATTATGAGTTCTTTCATGTCTTGATGTGTATTCAAGGAAATTACTCCAAAATATTTTTGTATTCATGGAATGGTAAGTAGAACTTTAACTCTATTGTTTATATATTTGCTCATAGTTAGATGGTTGGAATACCAATGCTATGACCATAATATTCCTCTATATGTAGTTATTTCATAGCCATGAAACTCATGACATTCTTATAATTGCAATGCATCTATAGCTGTTTGAATTACACAATGCAAATTGTAACTTAAATTACTTATGTAATATGAATTATATAATTTATTGGTTCATTAACTCGTTTTGTATCCAAGTGTGTATATAAACAGCGAGCATGGAGGTTTAACGGTAACGTGGATATAGTTTTTTACACATCCCTTTTACATGGAATAGAGCACTGAGTTTATTTTTTGTAATGTGTTTTATCCAAAGATAAGCATTACTGGTGGAGAAGTATATTCTTGGCTAAACAAATCATCCCGAACGCAACTGTGAACTCCAAGTTTGCAGATTTGGGCAATTTATAATTGTAACAACTGTATTTCAATTCGTAGTAGTTTTAATTTCTAATTTGTAATGGTTTCACTATAATGAAAGGAAAGAGGGAAGGAAAAAAATTATAAACCTTCGGGTTTAGAGAAAATATTTTGGATTAATTTTATTATTCTGAAGTGGTTTGGGTTTCTGTAATAAAAACCAAAGTTTAGCCTTGGCTAAAGAGTATTTTTGACTTATGTTCAGAAATGGCAACTAAGATGGATATGGTTGATGAAGTCTTTGGAATTAATTCCAAAGTGGTAGAAGACCAATGTTTGAGAAAGCCTTTGGTTATAATCTGATTATTTCCAAAGTATTTTCGTTTTTGGGAAAAGAAACAAAATTTTAGCATTAGCTAAAATATTTCTAATTTTTATTCAAAAATAATTGGCTTAGTTCTAGGAGTACCAATTGACTTTTATGAGTGGTGTAATTCTGGTTGCAATTTTTCTTTGCTTGGGAATTAGTTTTTTAACCTGGTTTATCCCCTGGAAACTTAATTCTGAATTTGTTTCCCATTGACAATAAGTCAACAAGCTCTTGAAAATTTTGTCTAAGGTAACTTTCCTGACCTTGTTCGATTTTGAAGTTAGTGATGAGATTAGTTTTGAATTAAATTTCAATTTTTGGGATTTCCTAATGTTAATTTGGTTTCTGGAAAAATAGAATAGTTAGAATTTTATTGTAGTTTTTGGAAATGGCTTCAAATGTGACAATAGGAAATGTTGTTCCACTTGACAACCTTAAGCCTTGTGAGATTCTTAAAGGAAAATCAAAAGAGATCAAGTGTGATTAGAGGAAACCATAAGATTGCATAATAATATCTTTGAATTAATCAGAGGCAATTAATATGTTATCCTTGTGTCAATTATAGCACGTATGATTGCTATGTGGCTTTGCTTAAAAGCAAAGATGAGACAACCTGTTAGGGTGGGTGAATATATTTTCTGAATTTTTAAATTCCAAATATATTCTTAAATTAGTGGCTCCTAGTGAGTGTAAGATCACTAATCATAGAGATAGAAAACCGGTGGTTTCTATGAGGTGTTAAACCACTGGCTACACAATTTTGAGATTATGGTTCCTAGTAGTAAATAGGTATGTTAAGAAATAATGGTTCCTAGTAGTGGAGAGGCTACTGATCATATGTCAAGACATGATGATTCCTAGTAATAAAAGTGACTATTGATCACATTTAAAACATTGTGGTTCCTAGTAGTGGAAAGTCTACTGACCACATGATGAGAAATTAGTGATTCCTAGTGATATGACTACTGACCATGTTATGAAGTTTCGAATAGTAGACTATTGATCACTAGGTTTGTGATTCCTAATAATAAGGCTATTGAATTCAGAGTGATAGGTTGGACCAAATATGTTTTGCTGCCTTGAATTTGGAAAAGACTTAATTTGGTTGATGATGATCTGGGAATGTATTTTTTGTGATATGATTTTGAGAGTCTCATAATCATTGTGACACAAAGGTAGGTCGAAAGCCTTCGTATAAATTCTACAAATGTGGGGTGTCATGCAAAATGTGGAAATACCTAAACCTAAGCGGGTATGATATGTAGCGATCTCGGTTTCGACCCTTCTTTTATGTTTTGCCACATCGACTGGGCAGGTGGGGATCTAGCTACCCGGTTAGCTCGCGGAGGTCCAAGGGCAACGCCCCTTGGCGAGTTTGAGGGCAGCGCCCTGGCGGGGTCAAGGGGCAGCACCCCTGAAACAGAAATACAAAATGCATTCGAAGTTACTTGAGCCACACATGCGAAAAACAAGGGAGGGCTTGTTTGGCTACTGCAATAAATGCAAGTGTGGGAGTGCAAGTGCGAGAGAAGCACCGCACGTGCGGTGGTAGGTGAGTCCGAAATTTTAGTCTTTTCTTCTCTTTAGGCTAAGTGTATCTCACTCTTGTTAGGTCTCTCTCACTCTCTCTAAAAACCCTTTCCTCTCCTTTCTCTCCACATTTCCCTACGCCAAATTGGACCAAAACCTTGATTTCTTAAGATCCATTAGAGTTCTGCCATAGTTTCTTCATCAAAGTTGGTTAACTTCTCGAGGGCTTCGTTGTGTGCGGTGAAGATCGAGTTTCGGCCCGAAGATGACCTTTTTGACAAGGCCGTTAGACTTGGGAAAACAAAAAAGATGCAATACATGTGGTTGAACCTGAAGGTTGCCTACGTATCCCATTGCAAGGAATCAAACCAGCATAGTTTAGGGATAAGAAGCTAATGATATACAGAAGTTGAGGGATTTTGAAAGTGGGTTTGTCTCTTGTTCTTTTAAAAAGATCTTATGGGTTTTGATCTTCGTTGATTGAAGAAAATATGATTTTGAAAAGTTTTCTTTCAAAAGATTTGAGTTGTATAGTTTTGATGAGAAAACCTAGAATTTGGGGATTTTTTTTAAGAGATTGAAAATCCATGAATGATATTGTTTTATTTATTTTTTGTGTCAAAATAAATGGATGTTTGGAAAATTTTCTTATTTATATTTATATAAATAATGAATTTCAGGGAATATGAGAATTATTGTTCATTTTGAAAATTATTGTTCAAAACGTTGAAATAGTCTTGAAATGACTAATTGTTGAGGATACTTGAGAAGAGAGAATTGTGTCATTCCTTGGATGATGAATTGGAATAAAAGTATTTATATTCATCTTGTGTTATTGGCATATCAATTCATTTGATTACATTAAATTTTGAAAGTTGATTTGAAAACTTGCATTGAGAAAAGAATGTTGAGCAAAAAGTTTTCATAGAATGGTTTTGGGGTAAATACGTTGATAAGTCTTGATAGGTGGTGTAGATGATATTGAATAAGTTAACCTGAGAGGCCGGGGTGAAAGACCAAAAACCTACGCGGATAGGTGTCGAGCTTTCCGGTTAATACCGGTAAAAATGACAAATTGGTAGTACTTGTATAGTCTACTTGCAGACATCGACCTAGGGATTACCAGAGTCGTATTTACCACTCGCAAAATGAATTGTTAAGTTTTGAAGAATTGAAATTGCATGACATCATTGAGCATGGGGGTTTTTAAAGATGAAGATGTGATTTTCTTTCAAAAGAGCATAGCATGGCATGTGCATTTCATCTCTTGAGACTTGTATAAAATGTATATACTTTGTTAAGGATTTTCTACTGACCTTTATGCTCACACTACGGGATTTTTGTGTAGGAAAAGATGTGGTGATGCTGCCTAACTAAAGGCGAGGAAATGTGTGTTGAGTGTACGGGACTCTCATTTTGCTGTGACTCTATGTGTAAGCTAAGGGTTGTATGTGTGTGGGTTTGAATAATCATTTTGTGTAACCAGGCTCAAGCCTTGGAAACTTGTAAACCCTTGGGGGTATTTATTTGTTTATTTACTTGTTGTTGGATTAATGCATTGTTGCATGAAGAACTATTGTATCATGTAATGTAAGTTTGGAGATTTATATTCGATTTTCTTTGAAAGAGCCATGATTGTTGTATTATCATTTGGGCTAGAAATTTGGGTCGTTACAGGATAGGCCTAAAAATTCGTTGACTTTGTGTTCAACAGTTATGCACAAAATAATGCATATCGGCTTTCTTGTTGACAAATCTGATATTCAGATTTACACAATAATACCATCAGGGAATTGAGGAAGCGGTTGTCATTAGAAAATAGATGAGTAAGGCTAGGACTTTAAAGTTTCCTCTGTCCAATCTTATGGTGGCTCGTGAGGCTAAAAGCTTATTTAAAGCTGTGATTTCTCTAGAAAGAAGTTATTAATTAAACTTTATCTTGCATAGGTAGTAAGCCTTGGGATGCAAGTGAATGAAAGCCTATAAGACAGTCTTATTATCAAAGGATACAGGCAAAAAGAAAACCTGGATTACTTTGATACGTGATCACCAGTTATGGTGAGTGTGATTGTAATTGTGCGAAGTCTAGAGATACTTCAAGATGGATATTTGGATAGCTTTCCTATATGAAGATTTAGTTGAATAAATCTTTATGGAACAATCCGAAGGGTTTGTCGGCTCCAGGATGAGGAAAGTCTGTAAGCTTGAAAAATCATTGTATTGTTTGAAGCAAGCCCCTAAACAATGGCATGAGAAGTTTGACAACACTATGTTATCAAATGGGTTTAGAATCAACAAATGTGTATATGTCAAAGACATTGACAGAGGTTATGTCATTTTGTGTCTATACGTTGATGACATACTCATTGTTAGTAGTAATGATGAAATGTTCAATAATACCAAGTGAATGTTGAACTCTAAGTTTGATATGGGCCTTGCAGATGTATATTTGATAATTAAGATTACCAGAACATCTAGTGGTGTTGTGCTTTCGTAGTCTCATCATGTTGATAAAATACTTGAGAAATTTAGTAAATCAAATACAAGTGTGTCGAGGACACTAGGAGACTTGAGTCTCTATTTGACCAAGAATAATGGAATATTCTTGAATCATTAGAAGTTCGATGTATTTGATAAGTTACACAAGGCCAGATATAAGCTACTCAATCAGCAAGCTAAGTAGATACACGAGTAATCCTAATGCCTATTTTTAGAAGGCGTTTTGTGCGGGTACTAAGGTACTTACTATGAAGCTGGTGTAGACACCCTATTTTTGATCGCCTGCAAGACTTGGACGCTTTGTCCTGCGCACTCGATGATGAAAGTTGCATTGAGTATGGTTCAAATTCTCAATGAAGAATCTAAGTTCAAGCTTCGAAACGAGCCCAGACCTTTCATATTTACACTGTTTGTACCCTAGAATTTCATTTTTGAACCTTATGCTAACCTGTACTGAGCCTGAAACAATGGAACAGGGGAGCACATTGGGAGCCGGCCGTGTCCCACTGGGAGCCAACCGTGGCATTTGGGGCCGGCCAGGTCTCTTTGGCGAGAAACACTGTTCTGGGCGGGAATCAGCCAGCTATCTTTTTTTGAAGATATTTTCGATCTTTTTTGCTCCAATTCTATAAATACAAGCTAATCACACTGTGTTGAGGGTTAGAAAAATTTCAAAGAAGCTAAATCACATTTTTGAGCTCCTTCTTCTTGTGCAAGCTAGCTTTGAGATATTTTGTCACCCTTACACCATATCTATACACCATATACAACCTTCGAGAAAAACCTTAGAGCCTTGGTTAAGACTTGTGAATCACAATTTACACTTGAGAGGGCCTTTGGATTGAGTTTGGTTTACAACAAGAACTTGTCCTCTTCAAGAGGTAGAAGCTTACCACCTTTCTAGTGTTTTTGTGTTGTTTTGGACCCATTCCAAGTGTTTGAACTTGGGGTTGAATAGCTACTAAAGGTAGAGAGGGCTAACACCCTTTCTTATGCCTTAACTCATAGCTCATACCTCTTGTTCTTGCTCTCTTTTTCTTTGGCTTTCAAACTGATTTTCAGAGTTTAAAAGGGCTGAAAAACATGGTTTAGAAGTCTCAAAAAGTAGAGAGGTTAGCCACCTCTCCTTACTCTTGTTTACTAGCTTTGTGTCTCTTCATTCTTCCTCTTTTTTTGTGCATTTTTAGCCACTATTTTTCACATATTAGAGGCTATTTAGGGCTGTCCTAATTTATTTAATTAGTTTATGTTTTGAATATCTAACTTGTTGTGCTGTAAGTCCACGTGGCTTCGGTTGTTTAGGCCCTTAGACACCGAGTCATTTGAGTTGATGGTTTTGCTTTATTTAGTTTTCATATCAAGAGTCTCATCCTAATAATCAAGTTCACGTGATCATTTCTGCACTCTCCCTCATTTCTTCTTTTATTTCGTTTGAGAGTTATTTCAAATGATTGATTGTTATTCAAGGCATGAGAAAGATACCTATGCTCAATGGCTTAATCTCTACGGAGGTTCATCGTCAAGGCGTAGTCTCCCTTTAATGCTATGAATCACTTCTTGTTTGACATTTCTTCTCATTTAGTGGACTTAAACATCACTTTGGACAAATTGATTAAAGAATGGAAATGATTAATAAAATTGGTTTAAAATGAATGAAACCGACATAAAGAAAATGTTTAGATGGTTGGATTTGGCCGGACGTTATGCCAAGTCCATCGCTCCAAGAATTGTCACTTATCAATTCAAGATACGTTGATGAAACTTAGAGCGTGTCTACTTCCCTTTTTAAGCCATCATGATAGGAGGGAGGGGTAGTCGTATTCATTGCATTTATTAACGTTTTTGTCCAAACGTGCCTGAAATCATCAAGCAATCGACTTGTTATCGTTGATGGTTTCGGACTCGAATTCGTTCTTCTCTTGAGTTCCCATGACAGAGAAGAGCAGAAGGCACAAACAAGGCCTAGAAAGGCTCTGGCTGCACTGTTCTCACCTCAGAGCACAAAAATATTTTTGGCATGAAATCAGGGCACGACCGGCTGTTTGTGGACCCGGCCGAGTCTCATTTAGGGCCAGCCAGCCCCAATGTTTGGTAAATAGTGACTTTTGGCAGAAACAATAGGCAGTGGCTGAGGGTGAGGCAGAGTAGTCTGGGCAGACAAAACAGCTTCTGGGCACTGTGCATGCGATCGTTGTGCCTCATTGTTGCTTGTAATTATCATTGTTGTAAATAATTATTGTTGCAATTTCATTGTTTGAATTAGTATTGTTATAATATCTTTGTTGTAATAAAATTAGATAACTAGATTAAGTTAGAATTCATTCGAATTTGTAATAAGTAATTAGTTTATTTATTATTCATTCGGTGTTGTAATAGCTAAGTAGTTTAATTTGGACACTCAGACATTTGAACCCTCTTGTATGAGGACAAATATGTAATAATGGTGTATGTTTTCCAACCCCCATTTCTTTCTCCCTTTTATTTGCCCGCTTACAATGGTAAGATAGAGCATCATGTTTCCTTAGCATTTCACGTGTTTGCATACACTCGTCTCAGATGCATTTGGGTTCGGCTCATCATACTAACCAATGTCGCATTCAACTCTCTTAAATGAATACATGATTTATCACACGTCTTGAATTGGATCACATATTATGCTAGTAGTCGGCCCTATTTACTTGCATGATTGCATGTGTCATATTAGTCATATTGCGTTGTTTAGAGGCATGCATGCTTTCTAAATCTTTTGTTTTGTTGGCTTGCCTTGGAGTACTAGGTGAGCGTTTATTTCTTTAGCATATTGCATTGCGTGTGATTATCGCCATATCGAGCATGCTTTCCGTGAGGCTAATTACTTAAGTGATATACCTGTTTGAATGCCGATGGATGAAGGCTAATTGTCAAAATTGAGATAAAGTGACTAACGTATATACAAACTCACTTTTTCAAGTGATGCGTATTCAAAATAATTTTCAAACAAACATGAAATCAAAGTATTTCAACTTTGGCAAATTAGTCTATACTTGTGTGCAGCACCTTTCATAAAAATCACATCATGATTAGCAGAGGCTGATCTTTGATCGAGTGAATGGGGTGCACAATTCATGACTTTCCCCTTTCATACCTAAGTTCTCGAGCCAAGATACTTTGGCAATAACGGACTCATGGCCTTTGGCATGAGTCACGGGATTCCTAAATTTCTCCAAAAAATATTTAGGTGGAGACTCTGAAATCTGGCAAAGTAGTCAATTTTTGGCATTTTATTCAAACATCGATTTTTCAAAAGATTTGCTGGATTTGGACTCATTTGTATTTATCTATTTCACATTGCATTTGTGAAATCAAATTCAAAACCATGAGAGTCCGAACTGTAGGGCTAATCATATCCAAAAGAAGCACGAAAACCAAGCTACAACTGGGATCATAGGTTGTATTACGCTAGATATGCGGTTGTACCAGAAGAGTACAGTGACGTCACCTGGATATCTGATATAAAGACTACAAATCTATTAGTGGATTTGTTGTCATTATTGGAGGTGCAGCTGTGTCTTTGAAATCTTCCAAGCAAATGCGTATCACAAGATTAATGATGGAATTGGAATTCAGTGATCTAGATAAAGCTACTGAAATAGCTGAATGACTTTGCCGTTTTCTTAAGGATATTCTATGTAGATCAAAACTTGTGCTAACAATTTTGTATACTTTGCAACAATCAATCAAGTATGGATAGAGCACAGATGGAAAGTCTAGACATTTTCATTGAAGACATAATTCTATACGACGACTACTCTCGTGTGTTATCTCTATAGATTATGTAAAGTCTAAGGATAATATTCCAAATCCGTTAACCTAAGGGTTAAATCGAGAGTTAGTAAGAAGTCGTCAAGAAGAATGGGGTTAAGGCCTTTAGTGAATATTACCAGAACAGAAAACCCAACCTAGTTGACTAGAGGTTCCAAGATCTAGGTTTAAAGGGACAACCTAATTGTGTGTAACGAGTGAGTCATTATGGATGTAAAATCCTCCTGCCCATTCCTTTATTACAGTGATACCTTGTGAGGTGAAAGGTTAAACTGATGCTTTTAATGACCTAAGTGCTATGAATAGTCAACCCGTGGTATAACGAAATGCCTTATGTAACCGATGTGAGTACGAAGTGGGGCTGCTTCTTTAAGAATTGACGAGACCAAATTCTTTAAAAATACTCACTAAACCAAGCTAGTGTTCTAGAACCAAACTGGACACACCAGTGAGAACAAGAACAATGGTTGAAGTAACTCCTGTGTGAGGCCTATTGTCTCAGTTTACACAAACGGCAGAACAGTTCAAAACATCATGTTCATCGGTCAGCCAGTAAATCTGATAGGCTTTCACTATGAAAGGTTCAAAGCCAACATCTACCTTTTCCAATGTAGGGTTATCCTATGTGCTCAGTCTCTCAGTCTTTGTTGTTAAGCATTGTCTATTTTCTTTATTCAGCCAATTTTATTCATGTGGGGGATTATTGAAAAATAATGATTTTCAGCAACTTTAATTCGAAATTAAAGTGGGACCCAACCACCGGTTGAGATGGGTCTAAGTGGGGTTGTATTCTCTAAAGTGAGAAGATTACAATATAAAAATAATAAGCTGAAACCATTAGATTGTGAATGAGAATTGTCTCATAAAATGAGTATCAATAAAAGTTGGGGTTAGATTTGGACCTAATCTTGGTTCCAACTGGGCCTAAGCTTATGTTTGTGCATGTGCAGGGTTTAGTCTTCACTTGAACTTTGACCTAGTCTTGAGCATGGGATGAGTTGTCCTTTGTTGGGTTTACTTTGTGCATGTGTTTGATATTAAGCTTAGATCGGGTTGTAACCTAACATCCATATCCGTTTTGCGACTCATCTGTTTGAATTATTCAAACATTATTATATACATATTTATTTGTATATATTAAGTATATGGAAGTTTTAGACTTTTGTAACTCTCATCTTTTGATGATGAAATTGATATCTATATTAGTAGGTATGAGTTTTTAACTTTTGTAACTCTAACCTTAATGCCTAGAGTTGATGACATTTGATGGCAATTTGATGACCTTATTAATGTTAGCATTCATGGCTAAAGCTCTTCTCTACAAATATAAATAAAGGCTTTTCCTCTCTTACTTAGAAAAAAGATGAAGAAATGATTTTTTGAGATGGAAAATTTGTTGTTTCTTTTTGTGAAAAAGTTGGAGATGTGTTTACATCAAAGGAAAAATTCCAAGGTTTTTTTTCCTATCTTCTTTTTGGTAGCCTTTTCTTTGGTTCTTGTTAGAGAGAGAGTGTTGCTCTTAGTCATTTCGCCAAAGCTATCCAGGAGGTGCTCCTGCAGTAGTTGGTTTCAACCATCGTATCCTAGCAGATAGACACTGTTAGAATTTATCTCCACCTACCACCTCCACTATCACACACTCCACACCTACCAACTCCACTATCACACACTCCACCTACCACCTCCACTTCACTCCTACACCTACTACCACATTTTCTTCTATATATAGGAATCCTTGTAATTGTAATCTATATCAATCTTGTAATACATAAAAGCATCAATCAATAATACATATATGTTTACATGGTATCAGAGCAAGGTTAAGAATTTAGTATTTTTCACTTCACCGGCGGGCGGCAACCTCGCCTTAGCCGCCCGCCGGACCTCAACCTAGTCCGCCGGACATCTACACATACCTTCACTCCGCTGCCACGTTTCTTGCTTCAAGGGGGCTGTTTCCTTCTTGTTTCCGAAAATAAAGTTCTCTGGCTTCAGATCACGATGTATCACTCCATTCCTGTGACATGCCTGAACAACTTCCACAATTGTCCGCATGCCAGCTGCAGCCGCCCTCGCTGTGTATTGTCCCCTTGGCAACAATTTGATCAAACAATTCTCCTCCCTCACACAACTCCATCACTATGTGGACCGCATCGTCATCCTCATAACTATCCTTCAAACTCACAATGTTGGGATGCTTAGGCAAGTGCTTCATGATCTCAACCTCTCTCCTCACATCCTCCATGTCCACAGCAGTCCTCAGCTTCTCTGTCATTGACAGCTTCTTCATGGTGCCGATGGTGGTGGCGCAAACCTGAAGGCAGTTGAATTCCACTTAAGTAGATCTATATCTCTATTTACAACGCTAACCAACGTTAATCTAGGCCTACCCCGTCCCCTAACACTTTCTTCATCTACCATTACAGCATTGCATCTCTTCACTATTGCTTTCTGTTGGTTTCCGTTGAATATGACCAAACTATCTCAATCGATTCTCTCTCATCATATCTTCTATCGGTGTTACTCCTATCCATTTCTGAATACACTCATTTCTAATTTTGTCTTGTCTAGTTTTGCCACACATCCACCTTAGCATTCTCATCTCAGCCACACTCATCTTATCTATATGTTGTTTCTTGATTGCCCAACATTCCATCCCATACAACATCACTGGTCTAATAGCTGTTCTATAGAACTTACCTTTAAGTCTAGTTGGTATTCGTTTATCGCACAGTATCCCAGCCGCACTTCTCTACTTACACTATCCCGCCTTATAGGCCACATTCGCATCAATCTCCCCCGCTGTTGTGATAATCGACCATAAATAATGAAAATGTTCACTCTTAGGCAGTTCTTGATTCTCAATCTTCAC
>NW_021027077.1:71838-103900 GCF_004153795.1 Camellia sinensis | reverse complement strand
TCAGCAGCAGTTTGAATGTTCACAGATACAAAACTTTTCATATTTCTCTCTTGAAGCAGTTCTATATGCCTGTTCTTGACCTCCGAATAACAGACTTGTTTCTCTTGGTATGTCTAGGTATGTTTGTTTCTTTCTTTGATGGATGCTAACTGTCATAAACTTTATCTCTGTGTCTTTTTTTGAACTTGGCATTAATTTATGAAGTTGTGATGTGGACTGAAGCACCTGCTTGTTAGCAGTCAAGTTATGAGCTGCGAATGCTGTCTGTAAAAGAAAAAGCTACTGTTTTTGAGTTCCATTCTTATGATGCTCTTATTGTTGAGTGCAGGTCTTGTTTTTGTCTGTTTATTTACATGTCTTGTACTTTCTACCATAATCCAATCATCTTCAAAATTTATGTCTAGTTCTGTATGTTTTTTCTCATTTTCTTGCTTTTCTGTTTGGTCAGGATTCTAGGAGAAACTCTGTTAAAGAAGCTGAAAATAAAACTATTGGTATGGTTGCCCTGCTTAATCAACTTATAAATGACCTGGACTTTGCAGTGTTGCTTTGATAGTTCTTTACCCTGTATAAAGATGTTGACTGGAGCTCACTTCTATTTACTAGCTTATTTATTTGTTTGTTTTTGTGTGTTGGGGGGGGTTGGGGGTTGAAAATTGGCAGGCTTGACTGTGCCTACTGATGTGCCGAAACCACGTGGCCACCTTCCCATTTGCTACATAGGCTTCAAGCTTAACCTCCTCCGTGGAAACAAGGAGCGGAGGTTGGAGGTTGATCAAACTTTTGCTGTTTCCTTTGATTGTCATTGCTTGGGCTCAAGGAGTTTTAGGTTGCATAAACGGAGTGTTCGGGTTGACGCAGCTTCCATGTATTAGCTTGATAGTCGGGCATGGTTGGTAGGCAAGGAGGGGCTCACACGATCATGCTCAATATCCTCCTCAATATCCTCCCAACCAAATGGAGGCAGGCTTGCGGAATCTGTAACATGGTGGTTTACCAAGTGGATTTTTTAATGAGAGCTCATGCTGTCTAAATGCAGAGAGCTTCACGAGTTGTCTTATGCTATTGGGTCTAGGATGTCCACTGTTTTTTCACAAAAAAGGTGGACATAGGTGAGGAGATCCTTGTCAGCATTATGAGTCTCGCGCATTAAGTGGAGGGTAGTGAAGTGCCCTTTCACATTGAAAAACTTGGCATAGAACTTCACCAAATTGATCAAATTCTATTTTAGTATCATTATATTTTCATATGTATCCTTACATTGTATAAAGTATGGTTATGAATATAGGACATATTTATGACACATTAAGGATCATCAATTCAGTAAATTCTAAATATAAAGTAGAG
Source organism: Camellia sinensis (assembly GCF_004153795.1). NCBI lineage: Eukaryota > Viridiplantae > Streptophyta > Magnoliopsida > Ericales > Theaceae > Camellia > Camellia sinensis. Next base: position 102,553 of record NW_021027077.1, on the reverse strand, counting down.
TACTACTTTAATTTCTTTATTTTTTAATTTCTAAGAAGTAAGCAAAGTATTGAAAAATTATTCTTGTATTTATCCTAGCAATTATACTCTAATGCTATGCAAGAATTATTACTATTTCAATTTCATAATAGTTTAGATACTTCATTTAAGAGTATTTGAAAAGTATTCAATACTTCTCAAAATTAAAAAATTTAATTTCAAATTATGGATACATGTAGGAAGTATCAGATACGTAAGTATTTACATTTTGGACTTTAGTTTCACAATAAAGATCCTTAAAATCAATTTTGTCTAGAGAAGTCTAGCCACTTTTCTCTATAAATCTTGGAACTAAAGACTTTTACATTGAGCTAATTCCAACCCTTTTTTCACCTAGAAAACCTTAAAAACTTTACTCATACCTTTTTGCCTAAACCACTGCAAAATCAACAATGATTGTTTTACTGGTTTTATTAATCGGCTTTTAACTTTTTTATGGTTATTTTTACAATTAACATTCATTTTTTTAATTTTTTATTTATGGGCAGTGGGTTATTTTGTTCCTCCCACTCTAATATTTTTTAATATTAGTGCATTTAAGTCAAATCACACTTTAAACAATTAAACTACCAATTGTGTTTACGAAACCCTCTACCATTAATTCCCAAGTATTAGAGATCTATGTAACAGCAACCATAAGCAGACTCCATTAGTATAAAGTGCCGAACCTCCAAAACTTGACTTTTACTGTTGAGGCCTTTCTATCAGTTGCAGAGTTGAACATCACAAGTGTTGTGCGTTCTTATATCCATATTTATGGAACACTTAAACTTTCACAGCATTCAGTTTTGTGGTGAGGCTCTTCTTATTCTGGTCCATATCATAGTGGCACAGATACAAAACTTTTCATATTTCTCTCTTGAAGCAGTTCTATATGCCTGTTCTTGACCTCCGAATAACAGACTTGTTTCTCTTGGTATGTCTAGGTATGTTTGTTTCTTTCTTTGATGGATGCTAACTGTCATAAACTTTATCTCTGTGTCTTTTTTTGAACTTGGCATTAATTTATGAAGTTGTGATGTGGACTGAAGCACCTGCTTGTTAGCAGTCAAGTTATGAGCTGCGAATGCTGTCTGTAAAAGAAAAAGCTACTGTTTTTGAGTTCCATTCTTATGATGCTCTTATTGTTGAGTGCAGGTCTTGTTTTTGTCTGTTTATTTACATGTCTTGTACTTTCTACCATAATCCAATCATCTTCAAAATTTATGTCTAGTTCTGTATGTTTTTTCTCATTTTCTTGCTTTTCTGTTTGGTCAGGATTCTAGGAGAAACTCTGTTAAAGAAGCTGAAAATAAAACTATTGGTATGGTTGCCCTGCTTAATCAACTTATAAATGACCTGGACTTTGCAGTGTTGCTTTGATAGTTCTTTACCCTGTATAAAGATGTTGACTGGAGCTCACTTCTATTTACTAGCTTATTTATTTGTTTGTTTTTGTGTGTTGGGGGGGGTTGGGGGTTGAAAATTGGCAGGCTTGACTGTGCCTACTGATGTGCCGAAACCACGTCCCAAAGCAAATGTACGTATTTATTAGAGTGATTGGTTTAGTCATCATGCTATTTATTTTTTGGTCAATGCATGGGCGTCATAGATCATGATCTATTTTAAAATCTGTTTCAGAGCACTGGAATTGGTGTTACGGTTGAAGTCACTGAATATATGAAAGGTATCATTGATGAGAGTGAAAAATCGTGTGAAGTGAAATTTGGGAGCTATTGTATATGGCGTCAAGAACACAAGGAAAAAATGAAAGACGATATGGTGAAGAAATTGAAGGATCAACTTTATGTTGCCCGAGCTTACTATCCTAGTATTGCAAAGCTTCCAGCACAGGACAAATTGTCCCATGAAATGAAGCAAAATATTCAAGAGTTTGAGCGAGTTCTCAGTGAAACTACCACAGATGCAGATCTCCCACAGCAGTAAGTGACTACTTCTTTATGAAATACCCAATATTCTATCCATTGGTCTAAGCTATTAAATACTAAACTCTTGTTTGGCAGTGAGGTGACTGCTATTTGCCTGTAGGTCCACCTGCTAGGTATCATATGAATTGTGCATGCTTGCAAAATATAGAAGTTTCTCTCAAGATGCATATCATGAATTTTCTCATTACTTGAACTTGATCTCTGTACTTCAAGCCTACACTAATGGTCTTTTTATAATTTTTATTTAAATTATATTACTATGAACAAATTCTGATTTCTGTCCTTTTATACATACTCTGTTGTATTATGATTTTTTGCACTGCCTTTTCTGGATTAAATTTTTTTTTTACTTTTTTTTGGCATTTGGATTTCCTGTACATACATAACATGACCCATGAACAAATTCTTTTGAACTTGAATCCATTCTGTTGTGTTTGAGTAACTGTGTTGGTTGTCAAGAAGGGCTGCTAAATTTGGGCTTAGGCTAGATAGGGCTTATAGTAAATATGTTGACTTGAAGTTGAACTAATCTCAATATAGCATTGTGTGCATGTGTAGTGGTCGGTAACTGATTCTTAAGCATGTTAATTGATCTTGACTTGACTCACCTAAGCCATATACCAACCAACCATTTAGGATCATTTTTGGTGCTCATTCTATCTTGGGCCAATCTTTTGTTTGTTAATTTATTTGTCATTACATCAAATTATAGCATACCTATCTTTTGAATTTCAACCTTTTTCCGATGTTTCCTTTTGCTTTTTCTTTCTCATTGTAGTCAACTTAACTTGGGATCATTTAATTCTTGGGGGACGCAAGTCCTAATAGGTGGACTTATTGTCCAATATGTCCTGTGAGAATTAATATGTTTTTCATCAAACACTATTAAAAAACGTCAGTAATTGTTAATTTTCAGCAGCAGTTTGAATGTTGTCACAAAAAATGTCACTAATTATAAGTTTTAGCAACAATTTAAAAAAATCGTCACTAAGAAAGGTTACTAATTTTCAACTTTCAGTAACAGTTTGAAAAATTCTTCACAGAAAATTGTCACTGATTGTAAGTTTTAGCGACATATGCAAAAGATTGTCATCAAAAAATACTTTTAGTAACGATTTTGCTAGGATTTATTATCAATAGGAATTTATGGGAATTAAGTTAAACTATTAGAACCTATTAGTAGTTTATCCTTAATTTCTATGGTACGGTAAACCCTCATAGATCATCAAACTATCTAACTTGACTTCACTCCATTCAACTTGACAAGTCTTAGTCTCTCAACAACTACTTGTGCTTGAGTATTTTTTTTCTTTTCTTTTTTTACCGAAGGCAGGTAGTTCTCAAACAAAATTTCCTAACCTGAGTAGTTTTTAAACAACATGCAATTTCACTAAAACATAAAATTGCAAGTTCAACCACTTGGTGGAATCAATTAATTTCACCAAGACATATATAGGCAAATGTATCTAGATTTCTTATGTGGCGGATCTCCCTTTCCAGATCACCCCTCCAAATCGTCCTGTTTGGATCTCCTTTTTTAGATCACTCCCTCTGGATCTCCCTTTTCGGATTGCTCCCTCTAGATTGCCCTCTCGGGATTGCTTGCCACCTCACCTAGGTATTGTGCATCCCAACTACTTGGCAACCACTTAGCTTCGTCTCTAGCCGTTAAGGCTTCACTCGACTTCAACTTGCACCCTGGCAACATGCTTGTTTTTTTGACTTGTTTCCCAAACACTACAAAATCATAATGGAGTTGGCCTGCTAGCATTGTTACTATTCATTATTGTTAATGGCATAACCATTTTGTCTGACTTCGATTGTCCAGCTGCAATAACTGACACCTGCCAAAGAAGTCATGGTTGTGGCAACAGGCCATCACTATAATAATATGGATATTATATAGTTCTTGATGAACTATGTTTGATCTTAAATTTATCATTAGCTGAGAATTTAGGGTAGTTGGAAGACATCCTTGCAAGGAATTTCATACCCCATCCATGTCGTGAATTGACATGTCTTATGTATAAAAAGCTTTTTGACCTTTAACATTATATTGATTCTGTTTTTGCCAAGATTCATGATAAGTTGGCCCAACTTTTCGTCATCTGTAGAATACTGAGCGTGATTTTGTCTATTACATCAGGATTGAAAAGAAACTACAGAAGATGGAAGCTGTAATAGCCCGAGCAAAGTCAGTTACTGTGGATTGTAATAATGTTGACAAGAAATTGAGGCAATTAGTCGATCTGACAGAGGACGAATCTAACTTCCACATGAAGCAGAGTGTCTTCCTCTACCAACTTGCAGTCCAAACCATGCCAAAAAGTTTTCATTGTCTGTCAATGCGATTAACTGTGGAATATTTCAGATCTCCTCCACCTGATATGGATCATTCAAGGGCTGAGAAATATATGAATCCAGCATTGCACCACTACGTTATGTTCTCCAAAAACGTACTCGCATCATCTCTAGTAATTAACTCAACTGTTATGAATGCAAAAGTATGTTCACTTCATTCTATTGTGCATAAATTCTTGTGAATCTGAAATTTGGTTTCTTTCAGTCAATGACATGGGCTTGGTATACTTGTTCAGGAGAGCGAAAATCAAGTATTTCATGTGTTTACGGATGGAGAGAATTACTTTGCCATGAAGCTATGGTTCTTCAGAAATACTTACAAGGAAGCCACTATTCAAGTATTGAACATTGAAGAGCTTAATCTGAATGACCATGAGAAGGCAACTCCATTACAGCTTTCCTTGGCTGAGGAATTTCGTATTTCCTTTCACAGTGTCGATAAACCATCTACAACTGGTGTTAGAACAGAATACTTATCTGTTTTTTCTCACTCACACTATCTCCTTCCTAAGGTATTCCCGACTTTTAAGAGAGTAGTGGTTTTGGATGATGATATTGTCGTCCAGCGAGATTTGTCAGCCCTATGGAGCCTTGATATGGAGGGTAAAGTGAATGGTGCTGTTCAGTTCTGTGCAGTGCAGTTGGGTCAGCTGAAAAATCTTTTGGGTGGGAATATTTCTGATAGAAACTCTTGTGCTTGGATGTCTGGATTGAATATTATTGATCTAACTAGGTGGAGGGAGCAAAATCTTACAGAAACATTTCAGAGATTGGTACAAGAGGTGAGTGGGGAGTATTTTTCTTTAATTGTGGTTATGCTGGGATTATTTTTTAGTTTTAAAAGTTATTTTACATAAATTTTCTATTTCCTTGTCAGCTCAAATTGGCTCTGTTGAAATTATGAATAGTCACCAATCTGAGTTGGACTAGCGTTTTATAGAGACTTAAAATTTATAAATTCTTACAAGGGGCTAGTTTTTCATAAATGTTCTAAAATATTGTGTTTTTGGAGCAATCCATTAAGTGTTGCTGCATTGTGATATACTAGTCTGTTGTTTCAAGACCCGGCAAACTTTGCAGGTTCTTCCTTGTGTGCATCTTTCTTGCTTGCTTACTTTCTTTTTGGGGAAATTTCATTTTAGGAAAGAACAATTCAAAATAATTGACAAATTTCATAGAGGTACAAGTGAGTCTATGTATGGTGGAAGTGAAAGCATGACACAACTCACTTGCATCCATTTGCACCGAAACTGCAATTATTTGGTGTTGTTCCCATTGAATCACAATTTCATTTCCTTTTTTATTTTTTTTTATTTTTTTATTTTAAACCATTTAAGTTCTCTAGTTGATCTAGTTCCTCTGTTGAGGTAAACTCTTAAGATATGTTTTTGTTTTCCAGTGTAATGATATATATGCTTAAACATTCCAAAAATGAAACTCTCATCTATGCCTCTCTTTTTTCTTTGTTTTTTTGGGGTCAAATTTGTACAGCAGCTGAACAGAGGAGAGGAATTAAATAAAGCAGCTACAATGCGTGCAAGCTTGCTTGCATTTCAAGGCCTAGTTCATGCTCTTGATGATACATGGATGTTGTCAGGACTAGGTCATGACTATGGTCTGGATATTGAAGCCATTAACAAGGCTGCAGTGTTGCATTTTAACGGGAATATGAAACCTTGGATAGAACTTGGCATTCCAAAATATAAACGCTACTGGAAGAAGTTTCTGAATCGAGAAAACCAATTCCTGAGTGATTGCAATGTGAACCCATAAATAGACAACCCTGGTCCAAGAAGCTAGAAGTGTGCGTGATGTCTATTTTCAGGGTCCGAAAGAATTTTCACCTGATCTAGGTTTTTTGGCGGAATCTGTTGCAAGAAAGAAACTGAGATTTACGGTGAATTTGACAGAGGTAATTTCTTTGGTGAATAAATAAGGAAGAAAATTTTGTCTACTACTTTCTGACAAAGCAGAGAAGCGAGAGTTCTAGCGACGGCTACGGTAAGTATGCCTTGAGCACAACTGATGAGGGTTGACAATGCAATTTTTTTGTAGGGATTCAGAGGAAGAGCTCAGTTCTCTACTTTGTTGGAATTAATTTCCTGTACATGAGGGGCTTATTAGCAAGGTCTATTGAAGAATCAAAGACCACAGTGGATAGATGTTTGTTGGGTGAGAGAACAAATTATTTGATTCCCTTCAGAGCTCAGTTCTCTGTTTTTTTGTTTTTGTTTTTGTTTTTTATAATTATTATTTTTTATTTTAATTTTAGTTTGTGTCAATTCAGATTTATTTTCCTTACTGTCTCAAAAATTTGAGTGAGGCTAAGTAGCAATTTGTCATTCACTTCGGGTATTTCCCATGCCCTCTGAACCAGTTAAATGGAGAAATGCTTCTCATTGACAATTTTGTTTCTAAGATCTATATGAATAGTTGCATTATAATCATACAAGATTTTAATGAATGTGACAGATGTGAGATAAAGGGTAGGTCTCACCTGTGAGATCAATGGGATTCACTCTTTTTTTCATATCCTGTCTCATTTTTATTTTTTTTTGGGAGAACAAAGCAGAAATATAGAAGATAATAACAGGTTTACAGAGTTCACAGACTTCTATGAGCTGGTTCAACTACATGCCTCTCAACCTTATCTCATTTTGTGAAATACTTTGTGCACACTGCTATATTAAATGCAAATTGTTGACAAGTACTCTGTTGTGTTGATGTTTGTTTGTCATTGATTTACGAAAAATTATTAGGCAGTTTTGGAGTATATTATTTAAGATGCATGCAGAATTAGTTGTCTATTACAGGTTTTTCCTCATTGACTAGTTGTAACTTCTTTTTTCTACTTAATGGGAAACTATAGAAGAGAAGGTTGAAAGTCCAATGCAATTCCATCTTGAAAGCATGCTAACTACGTAGTTTGCGTAGCAGAAAAATAGATATCATAATTTGGTGTTTCATATTCTTTTTCCTTTTCATGGTAAAAAGCTTAATTCATTCCAAATTACTCCTGTTAGGGAATGAGGTCACCACTTTAAAGTGGAAGCCTATTGTGAACCTCATATTCCCAACTAATCCAACCGTTCAAATAGCATTGATAAAATAATTGAGATTTCTAATAAATTCACCATAAAGTCTTCATAGTTGTTGATAAAGAGAAGTGAGCTACATATCCAAGTAACTACAATATGATTAACCACCATATGATAGGACCTAAACCATTGAAGTAGATTACTTGCAATTAAGAAAAATGATATACAAATTCACTTTCTAAACTCAGTGATATGTAAATGATATGATTGATTGATGATAGAGAAGAAGGAAAAGAGGCCCCTAGCTAAAGGTAGCTTGTCTCACCCAGGAGGTGAGAAGAGTTGAGAACAAAGTGGCGAACGGGTGCGTAATGTGTGGGAATCTGCTGAACAGTTCGGGCCAAATCCTGAAGAAAGCTAAAAAGCGCTGTTTGATGAGCCTGCATAGTATTAGGTAGTTGGTCAGGTAAAGGCTGACCAAGCCAATGATGCTTAGCTGGTCTTTTCGGATGATCAGCCACACTGGGACTAAGACAAGGTCTGGACTCCCACGGGGGCCAGCAGTGGGGAATCTTGGACAATGGGCGAAAGCCCGATCCAGCAATATCACGTGAGTGAGAGAATGTTACCTAAGCTATGTTAATTGATTGACACATCATTAGGCTTTTGAAAATTATATCTAACTTTTGGACTTGTATAACAATGTCCTAGAATTAATGTGTTAGTATATATGATACGCTAAAAAATCACAATAAAATTAAATCACATTAAGGCAAAGAGTTAAAAAATCACTATAAGTTATCACATCATCCTGTTTATTGTTTTTGTTCATCTTTCGTAAAAAGTTAAAAAATTACTAATATAACATATTCTCCAACAAGGCCTAAATCTTGTAGTGTGGTGTGTAGTGTTCAATCCAATGAAATCTTAATTATGACAATGGACTTAACTTCCTACCTTAGTTCACTTTAATTTTTCAACTAGTGAGGTTTTAGTTGGCCATCACCTCAATATCTTAAGTAACTATGTTAGGATTATGATAGCATTATTTTTTAAAAAACTTATGTGTAAGTTCTAATAAATGGATTTATTGTCTAGTAGGTCCTATGATAACAGTTCTGCTGGGTAGCTCGAAATTGGCTGCCCCAAATGGCTCGAAGTGCCAAAACGACATCGTTTTGGCACTTTTTTTAATTTTTTTTTTCCTTTTTCCTTCCCTCTCTCTTTTCTCTTTCAAACTGGTTTGAGAACCAAACCCAGGCGATAGCGACAAAAATAGAGGAGAAGAAGGAACACAGGAAGAGAGGACGCCGAAGATGGCTTCACCGACCGAATAGGAAGCCGTTGAAGTGGATTTGATAGTTTTTAAAGAGAGAAAGCAGCAAATTTGAAGTAAACCCACTTTTTCTCTCTAAAATTCAAGCCACAATTAATCCAGAGAAAAGGATAAAAAGAGAGAGGGAGGGTGGTGTTGGGTTTGTTTGCTCTAAAATCCACCATTAATCCCTACCTTTAAAGCTATCTTCACATTCCATTGTTCTTTCACCAACATAATTTCTTCAACCCAATCCACCAAGAACAAAACCTCTTCTGTCAAGCAAATCTCAAACCCTTTTCTTTCCTCTATTCTTTTCTGAATCCAAACTCAGAATCAAAATCAAAACCACATCCAAAATCAAACCCACAACTACAAATCTCTTTCCTCTTCTTCATTCTTCTTTTGTAAACCCAAAATAAAAACCAAACCCCCACATAAATAGCTATATATACAAATATAGAGAGAGAAGATGAAAGGCAAATTTGCAAAGAGGGATGACAGGGATGCTTTTGGAAAAGGAGAGAGATAGAGAGGAGAGAGAGAAAGAGACAGAGAGAGATGCCAGGCATTCAGGCCATTCGAGCCCCCTTCCTTTCGAGCTATCAGGCATTTCTCAATAATTAATGATATTTTTCATTAAACACTATTAAAAAACGTCGCTAACTATTAATTTTCAACGACAATTTAAAAAAATAGTCACAAAAAAAAAGGTTACTAATTTACAACTTTTGGCGATAGCTTGAAAAATTCATCACAGAAAAATATTATAAATTGTAAGTTTTAACAACAGTTTATGAAAATTGTGACAAAAAAAATCACTAATTGTCAATTTTTAACGACTTGTAAAAAATCATCACAAAAAAAATATTTTTAACTACAATTTTATTAAAATTTATTTTCAATAGGATTTGATGGAATTAGATACAAATATTGAGACTGTTGGTGGTAAAAATAAAATTCTCCCTTTGCGGAATAACAAAATAAAATGTTCTATTGAGTTAGTTCACTAATAACTTTGAAAGATTATTTGAGGGAAAGTGGAGACTTACTCATTTGTCTCATTCTTTGTACACCAGTGTCTAATTCATACTTGAGAACATGACAATATCAATATGTAATGAATATGAAACTAATTATGATGTAGATGATCTATGCTCACTTTCTAATAATTCCTTTTCACATCCAATATTTCTTGTGATATATGAAATTTAACATTTACCCAACATTTGAACACCACCTTACCTTCAAAATTGAAATATTGAGGAGACAAACTATGGAGCCCACGTTGACAACTTTGGAAACATTGTCTCCAAACACCCATGAATCCAAGGAAATGAGCCCAATACAATTGGAATAGAGCATTTGGATTCCAAAGCCCAATTCTTGATGACTATTGACTCGACATGGAAATACAAAAAAAATAAAAAGAGAAAGGCACAAGATCTTATGTTCTTAAATTCTCTTTTTATCTTAATGTACCTATAATCATTGAATCATGTCTCGAGATTTATATATCTCAAAATTCTCATATAATTCAATAATTGAAGGTGCATTGAGACAAGAGACCGAGACTATCATGGTGGCGTTATGTATGAAAAGGCAAAGGCCGCCAGGCAGATGCGGTGAGCAAGCAGAGGTCCTTCCAACCGAGCTTGAGGGCACCGTTGTCCTCCACTAGGGTGTACCCATCAGATGGAAACATCCCAAGGAGGAGGGTGGCTTGGGCCGCAGCATTTCCAGCAAGTGAGATTCCCTTGAAGCCAGACTGCTGAAGCTTCTCCCTCCAGTTGTTGAACTTCACCTCCCCAGTCCTGGATGGTCCCCCAACTGCCAGAACATTCCGGATCTCCCTCGACAGCAGTTGTTGCTCCACCACGTGCCGCTCCTCACTCTCTTCCCCGTAGCTTGCACCTAACGAGTCGAATAAAGCCGAGTAGTAGTGTATGGCCTCCACGAACCTTCCCAAGAATGAACCTGCATGGCTTAAGTCCTGCTCTACCACTGTCACCACCTTTGGTGCCAATCTGAAAATAATAATTTTACACACATTTTCCAGTCCACCACACACAACTAGCCATGTTAGTAACCCATATGACAAAAAATAAATAAATAAATAAAAATGGAAAGGTATAAGAAAGTTTCTCCATTATATAACATCAATATCTTGTTCATGACTAAAATTTGAATAAAAGTTTCATTTGATATGAATTATGTAATACTCAAATTGTCAAACTCAAATTTTTGTTTGGAAAAAGTTGCTCTTAATAGAAAGTTGGGTACAAAATTGGTTACTAGAATGATGCAGTGGTGATATTTTTTGCAATTACAGTCATCTTGGCATGATCTTTGTTTTGAAGTGATATAGGCCTACAATGCCGTTACATCATTCCCTACAAAATCTAAATATGTTTTTATTTTGTTCCTATAGCATCACTTTTTTTGTTCAAATTCTTTTATCTACTCCCAAAAGCATTTGGAAGTAGCAAAAGGGTATATAAATAACAGTGCTTCTACAATTACCAAAATTTTCGTTCACTAAAATCACCTCAGTGAGAAAAAAATTCGGTAAACATTTTCTCAAATCAGTGATTTCGGTGATTGAAAATTTTGGTTTTCCCATACTTTCCAATAAACAAAGTTGTCATGCGCATGCCATTAAATATTTACCCTTGGGATTTTGAGTTTGTAAAATGGTCTCCTTTCATTATGGTAAAAGAATGGGTTACACTTAATTACAAACAACATGAGATTCTCTATTCTTAAGTATTTTTTTTTCCTCTCATTTTCTTCACGTCGTACAACACTTGCAACCGTTGAATTAGCCTTCAAGATTCTCATGCTTTTGAGATTATAACGTGAATAAGCAACTATAACGGTGTGTTTGGTTGAAGGATTTGGAGAGGGATTTGGAAAGGGAAAGGAAAAAGGTGTGTGAAACTATGTGAAATTTAGGCATGTTTTATTCATATTTCACCTACCTTTTTCATTTCCCTTTCTAAATCCCTCCTCAAATCCCTCAACCAAACACAACATAAGTGTTTTAGAACGTAAGAAGAAAAAGACACGAGAGCAAAGTACCACTACCTATTTGGTACAACTTTGAATCAAAAGGTGGAAAGGGTTTTTAAGATTTTTTATTTATTTTTTTATTTTTATTTTTTTTCACTTAAATTTGAATCTAAATCCATATTTGAGTAAACAATCCTTACTCAAATATTGACTGAAATTTAACTGTGAGTTAAAACACTTTTAAAAAATTCCAAATTTAATTTGACTCATTTTATTTTCAAATAGAGAATGCTCAAATAACCGACACGCATATTTACTTCAAATGAAGCTTTATTTATTTACTAATACTGTGTTTGGCAAGGGCTTTTTCAGGTTTTTTTTGGCTATTTTAATCACAAAAAACAAAATAGGCTATTTTAGCCATAACAAACAAAACATCACATCCAACCTATAATCATTACATTCTTCTCTCACAAAAAAAGAAAAAAAGTCAAAAAAACCAAAAAGCCAAAAAGCCCTTCCCAAACCAAGCTTTTTAGCCCAGGCTAAAATAGCCAAAAAAGCCAAAAAGCTAACCCACTTCCCGTTTTCCCACTTCCCAAACGGAGGCTAAATTGTCAAACTTCTAAAAAAAATGATCTGAGTGAAAATTTAGGTGCTGTTTGGTAACACTTACGTTTTCAGTTTTCTGTTTATATTTACAAAAATTTAAAAAACTTAAATAAAAACTTGTTTGGTAAAATTTTTGATATAAATAACAGTGCTTCTACAATTACCAAAATTTTCGTTCACTAAAATCACCTCAGTGAGAAAAAAATTCGGTAAACATTTTCTCAAATCAGTGATTTCGGTGATTGAAAATTTTGGTTTTCCCATACTTTCCAATAAACAAAGTTGTCATGCGCATGCCATTAAATATTTACCCTTGGGATTTTGAGTTTGTAAAATGGTCTCCTTTCATTATGGTAAAAGAATGGGTTACACTTAATTACAAACAACATGAGATTCTCTATTCTTAAGTATTTTTTTTTCCTCTCATTTTCTTCGCGCCGTACAACACTTGCAACCGTTGAATTAGCCTTCAAGATTCTCATGCTTTTGAGATTATAACGTGAATAAGCAACTATAACGGTGTGTTTGGTTGAAGGATTTGGAGAGGGATTTGGAAAGGGAAAGGAAAAAGGTGTGTGAAACTATGTGAAATTTAGGCATGTTTTATTTATATTTCACCTACCTTTTTCATTTCCCTTTCCAAATCCCTCCTCAAATCCCTCAACCAAACACAACATAAGTGTTTTAGAACATAAGAAGAAAAAGACACGAGAGCAAAGTACCACTACCTATTTGGTACAACTTTGAATCAAAAGGTGGAAAGGGTTTTTAAGATTTTTTATTTATTTATTTATTTTTATTTTTTTTCACTTAAATTTGAATCTAAATCCATATTTGAGTAAACAATCCTTACTCAAATATTGACTGAAATTTAACTGTGAGTTAAAACACTTTTAAAAAATTCCAAATTTAATTTGACTCATTTTATTTTCAAATAGAGAATGCTCAAATAACCGACACGCATATTTACTTCAAATGAAGCTATATTTATTTACTAATACTGTGTTTGGCAAGGGCTTTTTTAGGTTTTTTTGGCTATTTTAGTCACAAAAAATAAAATAGGCTATTTTAGTCATAACAAACAAAACATCACATCCAACCTATAATCATTACATTCTTCTCTCACAAAAAAAGTCAAAAAAGCCAAAAAGCCAGGCTAAAATAGCCAAAAAAGTCAAAAAGCCAAAAAGCCAACCCACTTCCCAAACGGAGGCTAAATTGTCAAACTTCTAAAAAAAATGATCTGAGTGAAAATTTAGTGTTTGTCATTGTTGTGTTTTATATTAAATAAAGTTTTTATTTAAATTTTTACTCATTATTTGAGTAAAAATGATGTAACATTTCTTCATATCACAGTGAAACCTGTAGAGATAGGCATCTAAGAAAATGTACATGAAAAAATAGCAGCATTTTTGCCAATCAGATATTCTTCAAAGTTTTAATCAAGTAATACAACAAGCATATCATGTATGTAGCCATATCACCAACCAATGTTACAATGAAATTTATGTTATTTATATATTGTTGGTTAGGATGAACTATAACTAGTAGAAGAAAAGCTTGCAAATTTTACTTCAAAATGATGAGATATAAAAACTTATAAATTTTCAATTATGAGCATATTAATATTGCATGCATGACTGACCTTTGCAAGAGCCACAATGTATGAGCATCTGAGCCGGTAACATCGTAGAGCGAATGCTGCAACCAATGTATCGCCACCGCCTCCCTCTTCCTCACATTCAGCCTCTCCGGATCCAAATTCCCCACCTTCTCCGCCACCGGGACAAATTCAAAAGCCAGCCCCAACCGCTCCGCAAAATCCGACAACCGCTTCCCCGTCGCCTCCAACGCCTCCATGTTCGTCCCCAACCCCGTCAGCCTCACGAAAGGCGAACCGCCAGGCCGCGACGCCAGAATGTGGAAGAGCCCCGGCCACTGCAACCCTTGCATTATGTCCAGATCTATGATGTGCACTCTTTCTTCTCGCTCAAAAGCTTCTTGAATAGCTTGATTTGCTGTGAAATGCGAGAATTTTACGAATGGGCTGATCCCGTTGAACACCTAGTGTTTTGTTGACAATATAACATTAATAACGAATAAAAAGCATAAGCTTTTTAAATGAGTTGATGGTTAACAATTCAATACCTGAAATGCTGCCACCATCTTCTGACTGTGCGGAATGGTGGGCAGCGTCGCGTAGATCCCTAAACATGAATTCACTAGCCTCGCCGACATCGCTTCGGAGAAATACGCCGCTACGCGCTGCGCCGAAGTACCGAACGGTGTCGAGAGCTCGGAGATCTCGAGCAGCATCTTCCTCGCTTCTTCGAAGTTGTCGGCGGCCACTGCCTCGGCGCATTTAAGTAGTAAGGTGAGGAGGTGGAGACCTTCTTCGTCTCTCTTCTGCTGCCTACGCATTTCCTCTTTCTTCTCTCTCGCCACGATCGCAGTTGATGCCGGAGGCGGAGGCGGCGGCGTTGAATGCTCAGCCGTTGGAGAATCCTGATGTGGCTTTTCTTGAGAAGGTTGCTCGACTTGATTTGATATGATCGGTGTGATAGAATTAGGGCTCGCCGGATTGTTACGGAGGAGCTGGGCGTTTCCTTGGCTTACTACGGCGGCGCTGGTGGTGGCGATCGGTGGTGATGGTAGTGGTTGTCCCCAATTCGAGTACTGATTCATCGGATGTGGAGTAGATGAATTTGATAATTGACATGATGAGTTCAGTAGAGGCGGAATTGGCGGCGCTGCCTCTTTCCTCCGCTCCGGATAACTCGGTATCGTCGGCGCCTCCGTGAGAGAGCGGAGACGATACTCGAGGAGGGCGGCGAGGTTAGGGTTACAAGGATGAATGATCTCTCGAACATTTTGAATGAGCTGAGGCAACGAGACATGACTCGAACTGTGAATTAGATCCTTTATGATTCCATCGATCCATGCAGTACTCGCCGCCGCATCATCCATAGAAGAACCACCACTGAACGGTGCAACAGCTGCGGCGGTGGAAGGCGGAGGCGCAACCGTAGAGTTGGTGGTTCGATTTCTCTCCGGCGGAAACAAAGGGAGACCAGAGAAAACACATACAGAAGGGGCTTGAGATTGATGGTCTTGCGGAAGAAGAAGATGGGGATGAGAATGAGATGAGAGGGGGTCCAGAAACCCGGACCCGGATCCGGAAGACGTCACGTTAGGGTTTGTGGAGGAAAGTAGAGTAGTGGAGTGGTTGGGGAGGACGTGGGTGGTGGAATGTGAGTGGTTAGAGTGGTTATTGTTATCACCATTCAAATAAGAACAGCCCATTTCGGTGGCGGCGATGAGAGGATTCACGGCGGTGGAAGTGGTGGCGTTGCGGCGCAGAAACCTATTGTAACCACCGGGATGAAGTTCAATCTCCGAAGCCGCCCTCTTCCTCACCATTTTACCGTCGGATAGAGGAATCGATTGATTTCTATAATTTGATCGGGTCAGTTTCGGACTACCATTAGTACTATTACTCTCAACATCGTCTCTATTATCAACCACCGAACTACAAGCTGTTGCCATGGAGGTTGATTTCGAGCTTGGTCTTCATAGAGTTAGACGAGGATTTTTATTTTCTAACTAGTGCAATTTGGATTGAAGAGACAGAGATGATCCAAGGAGATAATGGTTATAAAGACTGGGACAGGAGCATTGGGATTCTTCGTTTTTGCAACTCTCTCTCTTCTTGCTTTCTCAAGTCTCGACGACAACAACACGACCTCCAAGGCTCTCTCTTTTATGGTTATTTTAATGACTTCGATGGCTTGCCTTTTGGAGGTATCTGTTGTTTCATAACGGAAAATGAGGAGAGAGAAATGAGTGACAGGTGGTGGGGCTGGGTTGTGGCGGTGTGGTGGTGGAGTGTTGGTTTGTGGCGGCGGAGTGGAGACTGGTTGACATTTATATACAATTAGAGCTTCGTGCTCCCACAACTAATGATGTGACTCAGAAGGAAGACGGAAGAGAAATTAGTAGCCAAAAGCTGGTCTGCAAAGCTGTGCGTGGTGAGAGCAGGGTTTGAGGGAAAGGGAAACAGTGGGAAACTATTTGGAAATAGTCTCCTACTACTATTTTTGAGAATATAGAAAATACTCATATTAAGGGTTGTTTGGAATGTTTAAAATAAGTATATTTTTTTGACTTTTTATAAAATATAAGTTGGGTTTAAAGTGATGTAATAAATAAGTGATGTGATTTAAATAAGATGATGTGAGTTAAATATTATAATAACTTTTTTAACTTTTTAACTTTTTTTTTAAAGATGTCGAACTTAGCCTAAAGCCTTGTTTGAGTTAAAGTATATAAGTGTATTTATTTTTTTTATAAGTATATTTATTTAGTTTATATTAATTAATATTTATTTTTTTACATATTTTTTTATAAAAATTAAAAAATATATTTACTTAAAACCTTTTAAATCAATCAATAACAACGTATAGAACAAGACTTCAAATGATTATACCAATCATATAATAAAAAGAAGAAAAAAAAGGAACAATAAAAAGTGGGTGTTTGAGAAGTGAGTTTTTATGTAGGTTTTTTTAATTGTAGGATATTATTAGAGAAATTTTTTTTCGTGTTTGGGAAGATAGTTGAGTTTTTTTATAGTTGGATGTGATATTTGTGAGAGAAAAAGTAAAATAATTATGGGATTTGATGTGATATTTTGTTTGGATTTTTTTTTTTTTTGATTTTACAAAAAAATTTGTCTTTTAATAAAAAAAATCAAAAAAAACCCCAAAAAAATTGTTGCCAAACGCCGCCAAAGATAATAGATTGGTTAAAAAAATCAACTACGACCGATCTTCGACTTCGTTTGGAAAGTGAGTTGACTTTTTAACTTTTTAGATATTTTAACCTGGGTTAAAAAGCTTGGTTTGGGAAGGGTTTTTTGACTTTTTTAACTTTTTTGTGAGAGAATAGTGTAATGATTATAAGTTTGATGTGATATTTTGTTTATTGTGACAAAAATAACCTATTTTATTTTTTGTGACTAAAATAGCCAAAAAAAACCCACAAATCAACTTGCCAAACGGAGGCTAAATGAGTTGGACTTTTTTTTAGTAATATTTTTACTAAAACATTGCCTTTCCAAAATAGGCTTATGCGATATTAATGAAAAATTGCAACTCCTTTGGTCCTAAAATAATAGTTTCTTTTTGGGAAATTTAATTTTTCAATTGTTTACTCTTTTGGTCCTAAAATAATAGTATCTTTTGAAAAATTTAATTTTTTTAGTAGTATAATTATTACACTTTAAAAATATTACTTTTTCAAAATTATCTTTTCATATTACATTTTTTGAAAAATATCAATTGTTATAATTGTATTTTTTGTGTTGTTAATGATTTAAAAGAATGGTAAAATAGAAAATTCATATTATTTTAATCCTTAACTTTTAAAAATGGACTAATATTTTGGAATAATGCAAAATAGAATAAGGACTAATATTTTAAGACGGATAGAGTAATAAAAGTAAAGGCAAGTTTGGCAATAGAATAATTTAGTTAAAAAGTCATGATTAAAAAGTCAACTTTTTTCTTTATTTTTTTACTTTTTTTTTCGTAAAAAATTAACAAATCAACGGAAATGGTTAGTTTTCAAAACAACCAAGCTCAAAATAAATGACCAGAAAAATATGCGAAATCTAACATCTATGGCCAAGTTTCTTTTAATGATTTAAAATTTATGGTACTTTTCTTAAAAATTATCTAAGATCATAAGCTTTTTTGTTTAATAAAGTTGCACTAATCAATTTTACTCATAACATTTTCTACTACTTTATTGGTTTAGATTATCACATCGGCAATTCTCAGAATATCTAATAATTCACTGATAGTGATAAATGATGTAAAATTATTAAATCGTTTTAATATATTACGTGGTATTATCCATTTTGATCAATAAAAAATCACAACTCATATTAAATGAGTTGTTTTTAGTCTTTCAAATACTTAATTAAAGTGAATTAATTTAGACCACCTAAATTTACATATATACTACTTTTAAGAGTCGCCAATAATTAATGGGAAATGATGGACGTTTTTGTTGAGTTGCCCTTTCTCAAGTTGCTTGGTGTTGGGGTGTGGATCGTCTTGGGGTGTTTAACGTGTAGTTATAACGAGTGTTACGATGATCCCTCCCACTCCAACATCCGCATTTTCGAGCGAGCCCGATCTCCTTTTTATTCTTTGTTTTCTTCTGTTTTTTTGGCTTTTTCACATGTTTATTTGTTTTTGGCAACACTTAGGTGATTTTTGTTTAGCTTTGCATGTGAGGTATTAGATTAATAATTCCATAAGTTTTACATAATTTATGGCTGTTTGGCAAAATAGTATAGGTTTAATATCATTTAGGATTCTTTTAGTGATAAGCTAAAATAGTTAAAAAGTTAAAAATCACTTTATACACTTTTTTATACAAACTCAAAATATCAATTAAAATAATTAATTCTCAAAACAATTCTCAAATTTACCGTACTCCTAGTATCATTCAACCTAATAATCCAATGAACAACCATGGCCTAATATTTCTTGCATTTTGCGAGTGGGATTAAAGGTTTAGACTTACTAATCTAATCCCCAAAGCATAGTACAATTTTCAAATTCTTTTGATGCTAATTGTAGTTTGACCATTTATCTTGAAAAATCATTCAGTGTGTTTGGTTTCTGTTTTCTGAATTCAGTTTTTTGAAAAATAAGTTTTTGATTTTTTGTGTTTTTTTGTTTTTAGTGAATATTTTTTAAATTTTAAGTATTTTTTTTTTTACTTTTTTTGATGCATTTTACTTAGATGTATCTAAATAGTAAAATATTTGTAAAAAAATATTTTAAAAATTAATAAATACACAAAAATACTAAAATGTACTAAATTTTTGTATTTTTTTTGTATTCTTTGGTATTTAGTGTATTTTTAAAGATTTTTTTCACAAATATTTTACTTTTCAAGTGTGTTTATGTTAGGTGTGCCTAAAATTTTTTTAAAAAAAATTTCTTAAAATATTAAAAAAATTCATTGAAAATATTAAAATACAAAAAATAAAAAAGTGGAATTTTTTGAAAACTGTTTTCTGAAAACTGGAACCAAACAAGCTGATTATAATTTTCCCTAAAAGGTTGATACAACTCATAATTGAGTTAAGGAATTTACCCCAAAAGTAAATACATAATTGAGATTTAATTGGTGTGTCATAAAATTCATATATAGAAGGAATCATACATTGATATTTTTAAATAAAATTTTAAGTAAAAATTCATAATTAATTATTATAGCAAGTTGTCCTATAATAATGATATTAAATTCCAAAACATGAAAACGTTTTCCTCATATCAAATGCTAGAATTTGTAGAGTTCTTGTAGTTTTCTTCAAAATTACTAGACATAGACACTATATTGTTAAGATAATCAATCATAGGATTTGATATGATTATTCTATTAATACATTTGAAGCCACATGAAGACGAGGAGAAATGAAAGTCTACTACCTCATTCCAAAGAAAATATCAATAAAAATGAATACTAATTCCGACATTAATCTTGATTAGAACGAAAGACCAACATTTGTAATAGATCTCGCATGAGTTTTAATATTATCTAATGCTTATATGAATATGTCATATTATGATAATAAAATGCTGAGTGTAGTTATTATTTATGTACCAAACATGAAACATCATGCATGACATTAGCCTTTTGTTTCAAGTCATGCTTTGTTAGGAAAATTATATAGAGTTACACATAGTGCCCAACTTGATTATTATTAGTTTAAATTATGAGCCTGAAGACAATTGAACATGTGTCAAATAATTAAGGATGAAATCAGCATTTTATCAATAGAAGAACTAAAATTTGAATTGAAAAAAAAAGCACCATATATAGAAGTATACACGTATACAAACATAAAAATTAAAAATAAAAAGATAATGGAAGTATAAGACAAACAACATTCTTCACAGAAATAGGAGGCCCATGACCTCTATTATCTTCTTCTAATTCTGTCTCTACCATGGTGTTGAGCACTACTCTATGACCACAAAATAATCTCTCGTTTTGTAAATAACAAATGAGTTAGTTAAATATTGGGTGATTTCGGAATACTATGTGATATATTATTCACGTTATGTTTTCAATGAAAGTATAGTAAAAGAATTTACGAGTAGAACAATATTGACCCATCTTGTTAGCTAGTTGAGAGATAAAGGAGTGACTCACTTATGTGATGTGATTTTTCATTGGTGGAGGGCACGATAAAGACAATATTGCATTGCATTGTACTTTTGAATAGACTGTGAGCAATATTTTTTAAGCACTTTGTGAATGATAACAAAAAATTTAAAAATTAAAATTCTAAATCAAACCAAATTACATTTTAATGATTTGATTTGATATAATTTTAAGATTTTCATAATTTGATTTTATTCTAAATGATCATTGATTTTCTCCAAATTAAACCATCATCATCACCCCACTTGTTTATATATATATATATATAGTAATACTATAAATTTAGAAAAATACTAAAAAAAACACATATTTATGAATCAAAATTAAATCTATATTATACAACTCATTTTTTAGATAATAATAAGAATATGAAGAACAAACACAAAATGAAAATAGATATCTCACATTGTAAATGGAAAGTTCCACATCATGTAATTGTGCACTCGTCTGGGAAGAGGTTACGTGGTTAAAATAGTTAGAAAAAAATAAAATAAGTTAAAAAATTAATAAAATAAAATATTATATTTAAATTATAATCATTTTATTTTTTCTCTCTGTGTACATTTTGTCCACTACAAAGTACAAACCCTGTTTTGACAAGAGTCTCATGCACTGAGTCACTCTTTTAATGACTAAAACACCCCTCTCTGCTACGACGTGGTACACTGATTGGTACCTAAATCTGCCACAAGAAGGGACTGTGATTCCTAATAATCAAAATATTGAGAAGCAAGTAGATTGTATTTTATTTTGTGATGGGACTCATTAAAGTGGTTGTTGAGTCATCAATTCCTAATATAATCTTTCCCACTTATAGAAAAGAGATTTCCTTCCCCAAAACCTTCTTACTTCCTAGCTGAATACGTCACCAAATGCCGTTGGCTAAGAACATTTTTAAGGGTAAAAAAGAGATTAGATTGGCTATGCTTGACATTAGCACCAACCTTAAGATTGACTTATTGAACCCTCCATTTCATTCATTTTCTTTCTTTCTTCTAAAACATTCCTTCTTCTAAATTATTACACTTCCCCACCCTATAAACTATTCTTCTCTCTTATGTAAGCAATAATTATCCACTAGGCAACTCACATTCCTATGTATGTATGCTCCTGCATGGATAACAGATAATGTTCACATTGCATGCATGAACATATGGAACCATTGATTGACCATAATGAATAACACCCCTATAGACACATATAGACTTGTGTATGGCAACATTTTATGCATACATGGATGTGAAGCTACTTAGTCTAGGCACAGTTTCTGCACCATATTCCAATTGTCTCATCTTTAAGAAACTCCATCTACACTAAATTGTGAGAAATGGTCCATTTTACCCTTTTCCCATCTTATAAAAACCTCCTCTCCTCAAGCTTTCCTCCACCTCAAAAACACCAATTTCTTCCACCTGATCCCCCACCTGAAAGCCCAATTCCAAATTCACTCAAAAAAGTTTAAAGCCATGCAATCCATTGATGTTTCAGAACTTCATTATCTAGTTCCTTCACATCCAAATCCATATCCGTCTCATTTTAGTTTGACCCAGAACAACACACCTGCATTTCAGCTTAGCAGATCCTCTAATCCTTTATATCATCTTCAGATCAATCCTCAAGTTCAAGAATTTAACCTACGGTCGACATGTTTCAGCAGTAACTCAACTTCAGATGAAGCAGATGAACAACAAATAAGTCTCATCAATGAGAGGAAGCAGAGGAGAATGATATCTAATAGAGAGTCAGCACGTCGATCGCGTATGCGCAAGCAGAAGCACCTGGATGAGCTCTGGTCACAGGTTGTTTGGCTCCGAAATGAGAATCACCAACTCATGGATAAGTTAAACCATGTTTCGGAATCCCGAGACAAGGCCCTTAAAGAGAATGCTCAGCTCAAAGAAGCAGCTTCAGAACTTCGTCAGATGATCGCCGACATGAATATCAATAGTCCTGATCCTACGAGTTCTGCAGGTCTTCTTCCTTGAGATGAAGACCGTGATTTTATTTCTCCATTATCCCTTTTCTAAGTCCATCCATAATTTCTATTGTTCTAATATGCAATAGATTGAGTGAAGAAAAATGGAATAACATCTTTGCTCATTTCATTCTTATCCTAGCTTTATTATGACGTCACATATTTAAATCTGAAAGTTACAGGTGTTTTAGGTTCTATAAATAAGAGTCCTCCATCAACCACATAAACAATTGCATGTATTCATAGCAACATGAGAGAGGAAGGTGTTGAAACTGACCTGTCTGACCAGATTCCACCATGATCCTTTCCTCATCAACTCTATTGAAAAACCCACGAACTGTGACTGATAATTCCTTAATAAAGCATATTAAAAAAAAAGAAAAAGAAAAAGAATAAAAAGAGAGAATTTAAAACAAAGAAAGTTGACTAAAAAAAAATTCTACCAGTTATTCTTATAGATGGAAAATACTAATTTTGTCAGTGTATCAAAATGGTGAGATATACATGGCTTTGTTGAAGTGAGAGTTGAACAGGGTTACAGGAGCAATGGGTGGTGGGGTGGACATGTAGGTTCATTATTCAAAAACTGCCATAATAAGAACAAACATGTGGAAAATTTAGGGAAATTGCGTTGCAGTAGTGAGAACAATCCAAAAAAATTGCAACTTTCATGGAAGTGCAAGAGGGTCGGTATCTGGTGCAAGGGAAAGTTGTGGTATGGGGTGCAACACTCACTTGCACCCATTTGCATCTCGATGAAAATGGCAATGATTTTGAGTTGTTCCCACTGAAATGCAAAGTACCCCAAAAATTTATCCTCTATAGTCCCGAGTACTGCTCCTAGCTTGTTGTGAGAGCTTCACTTAAAAGGGCTAGGATTGTTTTGTGGCATTGCCAAACGGGGCATGGAATTATTTTTTGGTTCAAACAATTTTTCACCACCCCAGGGCCATGGAATAATTTTTATTTCAGAAGTATGACATTAATAGATTTTTAATTGGTCTAAAAAAGACAGTTGGCAATTACTCGCTCTACTGAGGTAGGAAGGAAGATGTGTCTAACAAAAATTACTAGCTAAGTTAACAAAAACTCCCAGCATCTCTCTATGGCCCATGGAATTCAGGAGCATTACCCTTTGTCATTTCCTTCAACATTTATTTATTTATTTTTCGTTCAAAACTTTTTCCTTCACTATGTTGTAAAAATTGATTGTAGACACTCCATGTTTTAAGTGATGTGCACTATTTATGTTATCTTTGCAAACACAAACAAAAGGGATGTTTTTGCCTATTATGGCAATTCAATACATTTTAGCACCATCACTTGCCATACATATTTTTGCTTTTCACAATATTTTTCATAAAATATGGACTATGTGTATCTGAAGTAGTGTTTCTGACATCTTTAAGCTTATAAGGTGTTTGGCTTAATATGTAATATGTCTATATATAGTATCATAGTATCATGTAGTTTGTTATTCCAATATACTAACATGCCATGAACTATTAATTTCTCAGTGAGGGATAAAACCTCAAACTTTGTAGTTTGTACCCATGTCAAAAGTCTCATACCAATGCAGAATAGAACAGTAAATCAAACTGTGTTCTAATAATCAGAAGCAATTGTAGTATGCACAGTATTTGAAATTTCTATATAAATAATACTCCTATCGAGTTCAATTGTGGCAACATATGCTCCGGTATTTTTGAGATCAGGGGACCATGAGGAAAAGTGATTCTAAAGTAAATTCATTGAGAGTTCCATATAAGAAATACAAGAAAGGAAATTTCCAATTAATGATGAGAAGGCAAGCAAGAATCTAATCACACTGGATAATGTAAGAGCTTTCATCCCTGCTTGCCTATCCGCTAAAGAAGTAAAATGTACAAGGATGCCTAATAGCTAACAGCTTCTTTAGACTTGTCAACAGAGACGTCCTTATAACACCTCAAAAATTTCCTTCTGACTAAAATATGCATATGAACAAGCTAACAAAATGTAATGTCTTGTGCATTGACAGTTATATTTGAGTTTTCTATCAAATATATAGCTAACCACAAAAGATACATATTCCGAAACACAAAATGTTTAATAACGCTATGTTTGGATTGAGTGATTTGGAGAGAAAAGAAAAGAAATGGAGAGATATGTATTTCTCTTACTTGTTTGAATAACCTAAGTAGAGAAAAATGAGAAGAAATAGAGAGAAATTCATTTCTCTTATAAACATCATTTTCGATCTTCCCAAAAGTGGAGAGATTGAGAGAGAAAAGAAACCACTATTTTCATAATACCAATTTTGTCCCCATAAAAATAAAAGAAATGAAATGATTGAAAATATAAAAAGATTATTTTGGTAATATAACATAAAATAAATTCTTTTCTTTTCTTTTAATGAAATCTAACCAAATAAGAATGAGAGAAATCACATTCATTTCTTTTCTTTTATTTCTTCCTTATCCAAACAAAAAGAAGAAAAATCACAATCATTTCTTTTCTTTTCTTTTATAACTTAAGTAATCATTTCTTTACTTTTCTCTCCCAGGTTCCCAATCTCTCCCAGGTTCCCAAACATAGTCTAAGTGCAAATTCAAGTTGCATTTGGATTTATGAATTTAATATTTTAGATCTAGAATTGAATAATGGATTGAAGAGCTTTTGCTTGGTGGAGTTAAAATAACTCGGAAGGATTCTACTTGTCTAAGGATACATATCTCCTAATCTATATTCAATCCTCCAATTTAAAATTATCAATCTACTTCTAAGAGCATCTCCAACCCACTAGGCATATGATGCTTGTTAGTCAAAATGCCTAATATGACTCACTTTTTTCAACTCCAATGCACTAGGCATATGCTTAGGCATTTTGGCTCAGCTCACATTCACTAGCTACATGTAGCTAGCCTTCAAGGCTAGGCAAAATGTATTTAATCATTAAGATTATTTCCCTCCATCTTTGTTGCTGACGTGGCATTCTATAAAGTTAATAGTATTTGGATGAATAGCTAAAATAAAGAGCATGGTTGGGGCAGAAACATGAAATCGTTGATAGGCAAAATAAAATGTATACTTTATAGTAATATTTAGATAGGTAAAATGCCTACTACCATTGGAGATGCTCTTACGTTGTATATTATTTACTAATAACAATAATAATTTCCATATTTTTTTAGTTTGCTTTCCTTTCTTGATTCCTACATTGAAATCTAGAAAAATCTCTACACTTTCACTTTTGGAGTGAATTCAAATTTTTTGTTTTCCCTCCATGCAATTTGAATTCAAAATTATTGGTTCCCGTATTGAAATCTTAAGCCAATTGTTGTGGTCTTATCTCTTATAAATAAAGGAAGAACTTTCCTTATTTCTTCAAACTTCCATTGGAGGTCTTCTTTTGAGGATATTCATGAGATGGAACTTCTAATTGTTTATGTACGGGAAAGAAATAAACCTTCTCGTATTATCCTGTTGATCAAGTCTGCGCTCCTCCGTACGTCGTCGCTTTATCACCTGAAAACACAAACGTGAGCTAGCCGGCGGGTGTGTGCCGGAAACCTCTCCAATGCCTAAGTCAGCACAATAGACAAGTAGACAAAAGCTCTGTGTATTCGGGAAGCAAAATTGTGTTACCTCTTCGCAGGTGATATTTGTGAGCTTTATAGGTTTCGTGTGGCACAATCTTAGTAGGACTTTTGCTTCTCCATGCAGAGTCCTCCTAGGATTTAACCTCCTGAAGGATAATCCTTATCCTCTAACACCCCCCTCACTGCTTAAACCAAGTGAGATGGTTCTTCTATGGCTGGGCTACCACGACCGAAGTAAAATGACCATGCTATGCTAGCAACCACATGGCCGAGACTTACCTAGCCTGGTGTTTTACTCCGCAGTTTGTACCTCGGTTTCCCTGCGGAGGCCGAGCTAAATTAAGAGTAAGGCTTGCTATGTCTTCATCATGCCTTGGTTCCAAATAGTGCGGCCGAGCTAACCACGCCTATGGTAACCGAGATACCTACGCAAGATTATGACCGAGTTAACTTAGTGCGACGACCGAGCTTACCTCGGGACCGGCGTAACTTCAAGATTCTCCTAAATCGGTCTAACTCTATGGCCCTTTTACTCAGCCCTTCGTATTGCGGTCCAAAATGGCCCATTTATACAAATTACCCTCACAATTGCCCTTTAATTCCATCTGCGAAGCATGATAGGGATTACCTGACTTCCAGCTGAGCTAAGATTCCTCTTCTGTTCCAGCCGAACTAAATTCATACCGGGCTGTACTTGTTTGGTCAGAACGTCCCTTCAATCACAGCTACTGAATCGATTCTTATTCTAATGACACGTGGCCGGTCCTGATTGGCCCTCTGCAGCTGTCCCGCCGCCCTCGTACTTCGCAAAATTTGAACAGTTCCCGCCCTTCCACTTTCGTCCTTTTCACAAAACAATCTCCTCATCTTTGGATTCACCACTGCATTTCTTATTTCCTTCATTCTCTCTTTCAAGCTCCATTGCTCTCCAACTTTTGCAACTGTAAAGCTTGCTTCGTGTTCCTCTTTTACCGCCGTTGCTTCCATCTTCAGGTCTTCTACTTCAATCTGGTAAGCAAATCCATCTTTCTTGCTCTGTTTGTTTTCGTATTTGTTCAATCCATATTTTGTTTTGTGTGCTTTTTGCAAACACTTTTTCTGTTTAGCCTTCGTCTTTTCTGCAAAACATGTAATAGAACCACTCAACTTCATGAAACCTGTAGAACATCACTTTTGATCCACAACCCTAACATAACCGAACTAAAAAGTTATTTGTGGCTGGTGCCTGCATAGCCAGGCTACCCACCGGACTAACACTTCACACAAAACTAGTAGTTTCACCAAGTCAAACCACCTTCTGATTTACTTTAACCGAGATAAACGAACCGAATTAAGTTTGAACTAAGCAAACTGGAAACCTTTGCCTTCGACCGAGCTAAGTCTTCGGGGCTAAGCCAGCTTTCCTAGTTTTTAAACCGAACTAAGAAAGCTGCCCCTATAGGTTTGACCGAGGTAACAAAACCCGTAGTTCAAACCGTATAAAACCAATCCCACACACAAACCGATCTATCGAACCCCTTCCTCAATCCGAGCTACCAAGCACTTTACTAAACCGAGATAAACCTTGTAGCATCCCCCATAGGCTGAAGTAGGACTTCTTTATCTTTACTTTGATTTTGTAGCACGGTCAACGATCTGTGCTTAACACCTTTGTTTTCCACTTTGCAGACTTAGGTTGCCCAGGCACTCCTCTGTGCGCTCAACCGAGCTACTGAGCATCGTTTTCTGACTGAACTAATTTATTTATAACTTAAACATAAATGAGGAAGTATAGGTTTTTGGTAGAAACCCCTGGAGGCCTAGCCGAATTCCGAAAGGATTACAACATCCCCGACGACGTACAACTTGTCTTAGCCAAAAAAGATGTCACACCATGGGGGAATGAGGGCTTCGTACCTTTTACCCTCCTTTCAATAATAGAAACCGGACTAAGATTTCCAGTCCAGCCATTAATTTGTGAATTCCTTAGACAAACACAACTATGCCCAACCCAGCTTTCCACCAATTCATACCGTATAATAATGGGAATAGCCGAATTAAACCGCCAAGCCGGTCTTAACCTCGGTCTAGCCGAAATATTCCACCAATATTCCTTAGGATCAAAAGAAGATGGGTGGATCTACTATTTAAGAATACGCCGTCGCCGAGAGAAGATAATAAAATATACACCGGATAAAGACTTAAACGATGACGATTTTTTCCGGGTGTCTGAGAACTTTGAGGATCATCAAGCCCAGATTCCTGGCCGACGTATAAACTAGAAAAAAGGAATCCCCGATATAACTTACTTTGGCTATATGCATG
The DNA here is from genome assembly GCF_004153795.1 of Camellia sinensis. NCBI lineage: Eukaryota > Viridiplantae > Streptophyta > Magnoliopsida > Ericales > Theaceae > Camellia > Camellia sinensis. Next base: position 74,141 of record NW_021027077.1, on the reverse strand, counting down.
CTTTTGTTTTACTTCGGTTTCTGGTTTCATAACCGATCTAACAGTTGTATTCTTTTTGCAGACTCAGCTCATCTTGCAATCTTGTACAGTTACCCCAACCTGAACACACTCCGTGCCGCCCTACGTGTTGAAGAAAGGAGTTGGGCTAAGCTGTTAAGTTTTGAGCCGACCTACAGATACAGCGGTCGCCGAAAAGCCAGAGTGACCGATTTCCTTCTTGAAGACGCACCAGAACCGAACCCAACCTTGCCCCAAATCAACCTTGTCCCACTGACTGCCGAACAAGAAATGGCAAAGAGGAGCAGAGTAAGGGCGCTTCTAACCGAAACTAACAGACCCGAGGTACCACAAACCGGTCAGACGATTGAGACCGTGGTAGCCCTTCCATCCCAGCATCCATCCTCATCTCGGGCGAACAAGCGTGCCCGGACTAGCCAAACCGAGCAACGACTTGTTGACGAGAATGAGACCATTCTTCCGCCCAGCCCTCAACCAAGCCCTCAACCGGAGTACTCTGACCGAGCTGACTCCTCCAAATGGGCTCCAAGTCTTACCTTTCAAAATCGAGATATTCGGGAAACTGACTCGGTTGTTGCTGAGAAGGATCACTTGATGGCTTTCAATCTAGCCAAGAGTGTTTGCCTTCCAAAAGACATGGAGCACCACAACAAACAACTAAACACCGAGCTAAAGGCCATCCGGTCATCAACAAAATCAATGATCCTGGTAAGTGGCTCTCCCTTTTCTTTGTCTAACTTTTCCCAACTGTCAATCCGGCTAAAGAGAGTCACTACTCTTTTGCAAGCCATTCAGAAGAACAACATTGCACATGAGAAAGTGCTGGAGCTCCGCAAGACTACCAGGCAGGCCATGGCAGATGCCGAGGCAAAGACAGCTGAGCTGGAGCAAGCCAAGAAGCAGATAGCCGAGCTATAGTCTGAGAACGGTCACTTGACCGGACTTGTTAGCTCGACTGAAGCAGAAAAACAAAAAATTGCAGCAACGGTGAAAGACAAATACTTGCGCGAGTTGGCCAAACTTGAAGGCAAAAAGAAAGCCGAAATAGCTGAGCTTGAGAAGAAGCTGGAGGAAGCTGAAAGCCGAGGTTTCAAAGAAGGTGAAGCCTTGTATATCCAGTAGTGCGAAGCTGCGAAAGACCTTTTTTTCAAATGTGGCTGGAGGGGTGCTGTGGAGCAGCTCGGTAGTGGTCCTGACACCGAGGTCTACAATGCTCCACAGTATTTCATACCGGACTCACTGGCGGAGTATGCTGCCGATCTCTAGAAGCAATTTCTTGAGGATTCTGATGATGAAGAAAATGAGCAAACTGAAACTCCGACTGTCAACGAGTAAACAAATGATCAATCAGCTCGGTTGGAGCTAACGGCGAAAGACTTCACAACCGAAACCGTGCTTCCAATAGAGACCGGGCTTCAAACTGAGACTGCTTTAACCTCTGACACCGGTGTTCCTATTGATGTTGACGCCGATCTGGAGAATCTTTTCAACTGATTCTGTAATTTTTCTTTTTCTTTTGTTTGCTTTGACTTGTAACCGGGCTAGGAGCCCCTCCCATGTAATCTTTCTAAACTAGATCAATGGAAATCATTTTTTCTTGTTCCAATTGTTATTCCGGTTTTAGTTGGTCAATCTGACTACGCTTACTAGCCAACCACTGTTTAGCCGGCATAATTACTTCGGCTGAAGAGTACAAAGTGTTGGTTTAATTCTGCCAACCGCTAAGTTGGTTTAGTCCAGCCAACCACTCTTTAGCCGATTGTACTTACTTCGGCTAAAGAGTACTAGGAGTTGGTTTAGTCCAGCCAACCACCCTTCAGCCATACCCTTACTTTGGCTGAAGAGTAACAAAAATTGGTTTAATCCAGCCAACCACTCTTTGGCCATACCCTTACTTTGGTTGAAGAGTAACAAAAGAGTTGGTTTAATCCAGCCAACCATTCTTCAGCCATACCCTTACTTCAGCTGAAGAGTACAAAGAGTTGGTTTAATCCAGCCAACCATTCTGCAGCCATACCCTTACTTCGGCTGAAGAGTACAAAGAGTTGGTTTAGTCCAGCCAACCATTCTGCAGCCATACCCTTACTTCGGCTGAAGAGTACAAAGAGTTGGTTTAATCCAGCCAACTACTCTGCAGCCATACCCTTACTTCGGCTGAAGAGTACAAAGAGTTGGTTTAATTCAGCTAACCATTCTTCAGCCATACCCTTACTTCGGCTGAAGAGTACAAAGAGTTGGTTTAATCCAGCCAACCACTCTTCAGCCATACCCTTACTTCGGCTGAA
>NW_021027077.1:51065-71788 GCF_004153795.1 Camellia sinensis | reverse complement strand
GCTAACTTAGAACATTGTTTGGTTATTCCGACCAAATGTCCTGCAGCCTGGATCCTTATCCTGGGCTTAGGAAGGGTGTTGGTTTAATCCAGCCAACCTCTAAGTTGGTTTTTCCAGCCAACTTAGAATAAAATGTTTGGTTATTCCGACCAAATGTCCTGCAGCCTGGATCCTTATCTTGGGCTTAGGAGGGGTGTTGGTTTAATCCAGCCAACCTCTAAGTTGGTTTTTCCTGCCAACTTAGAATAAAATGTTTACAATGTTTCTAACTTGCTAAAACTTTCTTTTACAGAAAATAACTATGCTAAAAAGAACTGACTTTATTTTATTGATGAGAAGAAAAAAAAATTTACACCAATTTTTAAAAGAAAATAAAATAATTTGAGATTGGCAGTATTCCACGGCCTGGGAATTGTCTTGCCGTCCTCGTCTTCTAAGTGGTATGCTCCTTTGCCTGCTAATCCAACCACTTTGTAAGGTCCTTCCCAATTAGGCCCTAACTTGCCATCTCCGGGCACCAAGGTGTTTCCCATCACTTTGCAGTACCCAATCTCCAACCTTGAATTGTCTTGGATGAACTGTTTTATTGTGTTTCCTGGATAACTCTTGTTGATACGAGGCAATGTGAACCAGTGCTCTTTCTCTTCTTTCCTCCGCAAGGTCGAGTTCTAAAGTTATGGCTTCGCCATTCAAGTCAGGATCAAAATTTTCGATTCGAATTGTGGGGAGACCAACTTCCAGTGGGATCACTGCTTCCATGCCATAAGCTAAGGAGAATGGTGTTTCTCCAGTTGATCGTCGTGGTGTAGTACGGTAAGCCCAAAAAACATGAGGGAGTTCCTTTGCCCACTTGCCTTTGGCTTTTTCTAACCGTTTCTTCAGTCCATCCAATACTACCTTGTTTGATGTTTCTGCCTGACCATTTGCTTGGGGATATGTCGGCGTAGAATTGTAGAACTCTATCTTGTACTCTTCACAAAAGCCTCTGAAGATTCTGCCGTCGAACTGAGTGCCGTTGTCTGAGATTAGGGCTTTTGGTATGCCAAACCGAGTGATGATATTCTGCCAAACGAACTTCTTCACATCTTTTTCTTTGATTGATGCCAATGCTTCTGCTTCCACCCACTTTGTGAAGTAGTCTGTTGCTGCGAGAAAAGAACTTCCTGTTTCCGGGTGCTGTTGGAAGTGGTCCTAATATGTCCAAGCCCCACATTGCGAAAGGCCATGGCTAGTCAATGGTAGGAGTTCCTTAGCTGGTTTGATGTATTGTGTGCGAATTTCTGGCATTTTCTCGCACTTCTTCACATATTTTCTTCGAGTCTGTCTGCATGTATGGCCACCAGTATCCTTCGAAATGCCTTGTAAGCTAGCGATCTTCCACTTGATGGCTTTCCGCACACCCCTTCGTGTATTCGAACAAGAATGCTTCCACTTTGCTGGGATGAAACAACTTTAGGTAAGGTCCTGAGAATGACTTTTTTGTATAATGAGATGGGGAGAGCCAAAATCGCTGCGACTTCGCTCTTATTCTGTTGGCTTCTTTTTTCTCTTCTGGTAAGATGCCGTCTTTTAAGAACAGGATGATGGGATCCATCCAGGAGGGGTCTAGTTTTGGGCAACATACCTCTTCTACTTCGGGGTCTTCAATGCTTGGTCTAGGTAGGTAGTCGATCAGTAGTGGATGAGGGATGGAGGTATTTGCCATTGAGGCGAAGCCTGCTAGTTCGTCTGCTCTGCTGTTTTCCTCCCTGCCAATTTGTTATATCCTTACTATTTCGAATTTCTTGATCTCTATTCTGACCAATTCTTGGTACTTGGCCATCCTGTCATCCTTTGCTTCATAGTCGCCAAAAATTTGGTTTACCACCAGCTGTGAGTCGCTGTAGACCATTAGTTCGGTGGCCTTCATGTAGTATGCTGATTTGAGTCCTGCAAGAAGTGCTTCATATTCTGCTTCGTTGTTTGATGCTGGGAAGCCAAGGTTGATTGCTTGCTCTACAACCAGGCCGTCTGGTGAGATGAGGACTATGCCAAGTCCTGCACCATGCCGGTTGGATGCTCCATCCACAAAGAGCTTCCACATCTCTCCAACGAACAACTTCCAGCAAGTGGAGGGGTCGGATGATGTCGTGGGGTCAAGAATGTTGCTGGTGTTTTCTTCAAGGTCCATGCTTGCTGTCTGCCCCTCGCTATCTGATTGTACCAAGTCTTTATTTGTTGGTGAGTCTTGGTTTGCTTCTTCCTTGCTGTCTTTAGTCTGGTCTGCCTTGGAGTCTGACCGAGTGCCTTTTGCTAGGGGTTGTGTTATTCCGTCGTCAACTTTCATCCCTAGTTCGGTTGTGTCAGTTAGGTCGACTGGGCAGATGTGATGACTTCCTGGTGTGAATTCTGCGACAAAATCCGCCAATGCTTGAGCTTTTATTGCGGTCCTGGATTGGAACTTGATGTCGTATTGCCCCAACTCTACTGCCCACTTCAGAATTCGTCCAGAAAAGTTCGCCCTCTCAAACAAAGCTTTTAGTGGAAAGGCTGTGAGGACGACTATGGTGTGGGCGTGAAAGTAGTGTGACAGCTTCCTTGAGGCCATCATCAAGGCCAATGCCAGTTTTTCCAGCGGTAAGTACCTTGTTTCGGCGCCCAGTAATGTCTTGCTGAAATAATAGATGGGCAGATGTTGGATTCCTTCTGCGCGGATGGGCAGATGTTAGATTCCTTCTGCGCGGACCAACACTGCGCTAATTGCGTGCTGGGAGACTGCCAGGTATAGGAAGAGTTCTTCTCCAGGTACTGGGGTGACAAGAAGTGGTGGGGAAGACATGTATTCTTTTAAGCTTTCCAGGGCGTGGTCGCATTCTTCGTCCCACTCAAACTTGGCCTTCAAGGCATGAAAAAATGGTCGTAGTCTATCTGACGACCGGCTTATGAACCGATTGAGCGCAGCTGCCATGCCGGTGAGATGTTGCACTTCCTTTACTGAGTTTGGTCTCTCCAAATCCTGGATTGCTTTGATCTTAGAGGGGTCTGCTTCTATACCCCTGTTGGTCACAAGGAAGCCCAGGAATTTGCCAGATCCTACTCCGAATGCACATTTGGATGCATTGAGGCGTAACTTGTGCTTCTTCAGGATACCAAACATCTCGCCTAGGTCCTTGAGATGGTCATTCTCCTCCTTGCTCTTGACCACCATGTCGTCGATGTAAGCCTCCATTGTTTTGCCTAACAATGGTTCAAACATCTTGGTGACCATCCGTTGGAATGTTGCCCATGCGTTCTTTAGGCCAAAGGACATGACCTTGTAACAGTACAGTCCTCTTGGAGTTGTAAACGATGTGACCTCCTGGTCTGGTTCATGCATGGCGATCTGGTGGTAGCCTCTATATGCATCCAGAAAGCTAAGTCGGTTGTGCCCCGCCGTTAGGTCTACCAGTTGATCTATCCTTGGTAGAGGAAAGCTGTCTTTTGGGCATGCCTTGTTGATTGTTTTGTAGTCGATGCAGACACGCCACTTGCCATTCTTCTTTGGCACTACGACTGTGTTGGAGATCCATCTTGGGTAGTGTACTTCTCTAATTGCTCCTGCCTCTAGCAGGTGTCCTACTTCTTCTGCCACTATCTTGGCATGATGGAGTGCCGATCTACGGGTGCGTTGGATGATTGGTCTGGCGGATGGGTGGACATTGAGTTGGTGACAGATGAAGTTGGGATCAATGCCTGGCATGTCGTACGGTGTCCAAGCAAACACTTCGATATTGGAGGTCAAAAATTCCAAGACCTCTAATCTCTCAGTGCTGGACAATGATGAACCGAGAAAAAAGAACTTATCCGGGTTCTCTTCATCTATTCTCACCTCTACCAAGTCTTCCACCGCTTTTTGATTAGCCGCTTTGCCTACATCTGCGAACAGTTCATTACTCTCAGGTTCTTCCACCGAATGAACATATCCTTTGGCAGCGCGGCTGCCGTTTACTATGACAAAGCATTACTTGGACATAATCTGATCTCCGTAGACCTCTTCAATTACACCGGTGTCGTTGGGGAACCACATTACTTGGTGGTAGGATGACGCCACCGATCGCATGGCATGCAGCCATGTTCTGCCCAAGATAATGTTGTAAGTGGAGGGGACCTTCAATACCCAGAACTCCACTTGTTTTGTCACGCTTCCTGCTCTGACTGGAAGAATTATTTTGCCGACGGGCCATTCTGGCATGGAGTTGAATCCAATTAGGGGAGATACAGCAGGCGCCAAGTCTCTGTCTTGTAGCTTCAGTTGTTTAAATGTTTCGTAGTACATGATTTCACATGAACTACCCTGGTCAATCAGAATCTGCTTGACGTCAAAATCCTTAACTCGGAGAATGACAACCAGGGCATCATTGTGAGGGCAATATATCCGTTCTAAGTCTTTATCTGAAAAGGACATGACGTTTGTGGCTTCTGTTTTCCCCTTCTTGATGGCAGGTTGGGCACTTAGAACCTCTCTTAAATGCTCGGCCTTTTTGATTGATCCCCTGAGCTCGCATACACACTTAGGTTCGAAAACTCCACGTATCACATTGATAATGCCTTGAGGCGGGGTGTCGATTGGCATTCCATTGGGGTTATTATGGTCCTGGGGGGCTGGTTGCGTCCCTCCTTCAATGTATTTATCCAAGTGACCTGCCGCCACCAACTTCTCCAGGTGCTGTCTCAATGGTGTGCAATTCTCAGTGCGGTGCCCCTTTTCTTTATGGAAGGTGCATCGCGATCTTTCGTCGTAGTCTTTCTGTGCTTCTCCCAACTTAGCTGACCACTTGACGAAAGACTCATCTCTTATTTCGCTCAGAATTCGATATATCGGTTTCTTGAACCCCGTGGTTATGGCAGTGCGGATTCTTAACCATCTTTTATCCGGGTTTTCTCTGTTATCTCGTCTGCCACATCCGTTTCTGTTCAGTCAATCTACCGTATTAACCTTCGCTGAGGTCTTCTTTTTTGGTACTGTGGTCGCCCCAGATTTTGCTTTGGCACGTGCACCATCCTCTTCTACCCTGATGTGCTGATGCACTCTTTCCATCAAGGCTTCCATGGTGAGGGGTGGCGTCATGGTGATCGAGTCCCTTAGTCTGTTCCCGACTGGAAGGCCTCTTTTATACTGTGCAATGGCAAGATTGGTGGGGCAGTCCCCAATCTGATTGAATGTCTCCCAGTAGCGACTATTGTAGGATCTTAGGGTCTTTTTATCGCCCATGTCGATGGAGAGTAGCTGGTCGATCTCCACCGGGGTTTTAGTGTTTGTTCGGAACCGTGTTACGAACGCCTCTGCCAATTGCGCCCAAGAGGCTATGCTTCCCTCTAGAAGTTTCTCGAACCAAGTCAAGCCTAGGTCGCCAAGGCTAGATAGGAAGAGTATGCACATTAAGGCCTCGTTTCGCCTATGTACAGCCATGACCTGGCAAAAGTGGCTCAAGTGTGAGTAGGGGTTCGTCTTCCCTTCATATGTAGTGAATTTGGGCTGAAGGAAGCCTGATGGTAGGGGCGCGTTTTCATGGCTCTGCAAAAATAATTTTTTTGGTCAATTTTGAACAAAAAGTAAAGTGGCTTTCACACATCTGTTGCATATTGAACTTTAATTTGCTCAAAATCATTGAGAAATGTATAAGATAATAATTCTAGATCTATTGTTTGAACATTGATTGAAAATGGTAGCTAACTTGATTAACTTTGTCCTACCTATATTTTTTATGAAAATTTGTTGATTTTATTTAGTCTAACCTTCAACCCACCCCCCTTCTTTTTTTTTTTTGTTTTTGTTTTGAACAAGAGTAAAATTCATTAAGGATAAGCCAAATGACACTTAAAATGGACCCCATGCTTACACAAAAGAGCTTACTCTAAGCAAAGGAAAAATGAGCAAAGAGGTACATAGGCAAAGCCATAATAGTATCAAATCATACAAGATCCTAACCCATGCTACAATGCAGAAGGAATCATAAGAGATCAGCACTAGGGCTAGTCAGAGATACCACAAAAGCTTCCACCCCAGAGAGGGTAAGTGTAGACACCTCATTTTTGATCGCCCTTACGACTTGGACGCCACCACTTGCGCACCTAATGATGAATGTGTATATGCTTGTCAAGTGCTCGAAGTCTTCAGCAGAATGCCACAGCTTTGAGCCTTCAAACCCTATACACCTCTTGCCTTATTTTAGACCACAATCATAGTTCTTCAAGCCTGAAAAACCATGGGACTTGCCGGCCACTGCTATTGGCTGCCGACCACTGATCTTGGCTATCGGTCACTTGTGTAGCCTGCTGGCCACAAGTGTGTTTTGGCAAATATTTATGCCAGCTGTGTACGGGAAAGAAATTAACATTCTCGTATAATCCTGTTGACCAAGTCTGCGCTCCTCCGTACGACGTCGTTCTACTACCTGAAAATACGAACGTGAGCTAGCCGACGGGTGTGTGCCGGAAACCTCTCCGATGCCTAAGTCAGCACAATAGACAAGTAGACAAAAGCTCTGTGTATTCGGGAAGCAAAATTGTGTTACCTCTTCGCAGGTGATATTTGTGAGCTTTATAGGTTTCGTGTGGCACAATCCTAGTAGGACTTTTACTTCTCCATGCAGAGTCCTCCTAGGATTTAACCTCCTGAAGGATAATCCTTATCCTCCAACACCCCCCTCACTGCTTAAACCAAGTGAGATGGTTTTTCTATGGCCGAGCTACCACGACCGAAGTAAAATGACCATGCTATGCTAGGAACCACATGGCCGAGACTTAACTAGCCTGGTGTTTTACTCCGCAGTTTGTACCTCGGTTTCCCTGCGGAGACCGAGCTAAATTAAGAGTAAGGCTTGCTATGTCTACATCATGCCTCGGTTCCAAATAGTGCGGCCGAGCTAACCACGCCTATGGTAACCGAGATACCTACGCAAGATTATGACCGAGTTAACTTAGTGCGACGACCGAGCTTACCTCGGGACCGGCATAACTTCAAGATTCTCCTAGACCGATCTAACTCTATGGCCCTTTTACTCAGCCCTTCGTATTGCGGTCCAAAATGGCCCATTTACCCAGCTCGACCTAATTTTCCATACAAATTACCATCACAGTTTATATATATACACTAGTGTACGCCCGTGTCTAAAGGCACGGTGTAATTAATGATGAGATCAAAATATAATTGACTATAAAATTATTGAGTTAAAATGTAATTTATCAAATTCGTTACTAAAAATTTAAGGTAAAAATATAAATACAGGTTTGTTGGTTTCCACTTTCAAATGAATTTTGTAAAACTATCCAGGCATAAATGCATCCCAATAAAATTAAAGTAAAAACTAGAAAAAGGTAATTTATTGTAAGAATTTAAAATTTCCATTTATATTAGTGTTTGAGACGGTATATTATGTTATTTATGTCTCGTGGGTTCTGTCACCAAGGTGGGTAACAAAGTTCTGTTAAAAAAAAAAAAAAAAAGCCTATTCTTTTCAGTCTTTAAGGTGTCGTTTGGTAACATTTACGTTTTCAGTTTTTTGTTTATATTTACAAAAATTTAAAAAACTCAAATAAAAACTTGTTTGGTAAAATTTTTGATTTATAAATCAGTGGTCTCAGTTTATAAATTTGGCAAAAAAACGAAAACACCAAAAATGTGTTTCCATTTTGAGTTTTCAGTTTTTTTTTTTACCACCCAACACTAGCCACCACTTGCCACCATTTTCCACCACCGTCTTCCGCCACCACCACCCACACCCACCCCTACCACCACCTGCTACCACCACTCACCACCCACCTGCCACCACTTAACTATTCATTTGTGCTTGTAATTAGTTAGCTAGGATTAGTTAATTAGTTTTGTTTTGTAATAATTAGTTTAATTAGCTTAGATTAGCTAGTTAGCTTATTATTCGGACCCTCCGTCGAGAGGGCACAATGTCCATCGCATGATTGCTCATTCAGCCCTTCTGGCTTGTGCATGATGATACTCGGCTTCTTGTTCAACTGGTTCTATGGCCGATTTATCTATTCGGCTTCAAGATCCCCTGGGCGGAGCCGAATAGCATATATCTTGATTTTCTCCAAATTCATGGCTTACACATAAAAGATACTCAACTCCCATAATTACCAATTAGTCTCATTAAATAGACTTAAATATCATTAAATTCTATTGTTTTTTTTTTACTGCACTAATAAGTCCTATTATACCTATACCTATCAAGTTCTTTTATCTTCTCTTCTCTTCTCTTTCTCTCTCTTTACCCTTTTTCTAAAAGTTTCACGCCACTATTTTCTACCATCCGCCACCCACCCGCCATCCGCCTGCCACCACCGCCACCCACCTGCCACCCGCCACCACCACCACCACCACCCACTTGCTACCACCCACCACCCGCCATTGTCACCCACCCACCCGCCATCACCCACCACCACCAACTACCCACCACCCACTGTCACTACTTTCCACCACCGTCTTCCGCCGCCACTTGCCACTTTTCACTCTTTTTTATATTTTTAAAATTTTTTAAGCATTTTGTCAATTACCAAACGCGTTTGTAGTTTATGTTTTTTCTAAAAATAAACAAAAAATAAACAAAAACCAGTTTATAAAATTTTTGTAAATATAAACTAAAAACGTAAACGTTACCAAACACACCAACAAATCACTTTTATCACCATTTTTTCAACTAAAACCAATTTAAATTTTGAGTTCAAATTTGTCCACCAAATAAAAAAATAATATTTTTCACATAAATATTTTTTAACATAACCACTTTTTTTTTTTTTTTAATGATATTACGTTTCTTAATAAACATAAACACAAACTTTTGTAATGATGTTAGTCTCTTAATAACCAAGCTACTTGATTTTTTTTTTCTATTTTTTTATTTATTTAAATTTTGAGTTCAACTTTGAAATCTAGGAAAGTGAGGTGAGACGTGAGAGGGAAAAGTGGGAGGATGGGTGCAGAGTTTTAGGTTTATTTTTTTAATGCATGAAGTTGAAGTAGGGTGAGACAGAAGGTCTCATCTCTGCCAGTGCCTAAGGGCACTTGCCACATTGACATACTAAAAATATGTAAATAAGTAAATAATAATAATAATCAATTAATATATATTAATGTGTATTTAAAAGGAAAAAAATTGAGTATAAACCTAACCTTTGGCATAGTGGACAAAATGATTGCTCCGAAACTTGAACTCATAATCTCAAGATTATTAGGTTAAGATTTTACCATTGAACCAATAATTACCCCTCCCTGAAAATATGTATCATGTTAAAATTTTATTGGGTACAATTCTTGAGCAAAAATGTGTTGTAAGAAATTTTAAGAGTCTGTAACATTTCTTAATAAAGGGCTTAAATGTTATATATAATTCTTAGCCATTTACAGAAATATAAAAAATAAAGAGTATGATTTACATTCATTTTGTTGAGAAACTCACATGCAACACCACCTCAAATTTCATTCTGAATGCATTATAAACAAAATGTGACACCACACCCAAATATAATATAAAACATAATATACGTTAAAATTTGGTTGATAAAACTCAATACAAAATATTTGATAGTGATATTTTTACAAATTTAAATCACAATAAGGAATATTTAATTTAACACGTTATTGTATATAAAAGTTTTGTAAAAATATTGAACACTTCGAAAAGAGTGTGAATTATTTTTTTACTAAATATTTTATAAGAAAAATTATTTATCAATTGTAAGATCAAAAAATATTATAAAAATAAGGAAAAACTTATAAATTTAATTATTAAAATTTACTAATTTAAAATTTATTTTGAAAACCTACATTGAATTGTATTTTTCCCTAGTTTTTACCTTGCTTATATTAGGCATGCACTCGACACTTATTGTGGAACCCACATCTAATATATATATATTTTAAAAAATACTTCATACCACTAATTTAACATTCCTAAACAGATTACTAATGATGTGACGAGATGTAAACCCCACACTGATGTGATAGTTTGGCCTTTAGTTTTTTTTTTTCCCTTACACTGCCACATCATTAGTGCTACTTTTAGTGATGGTGTATTAGTGGTTTAAATCAGAACTCATATTTTTTTATGTTCCTATATCACAATTTTTTTACGGTTTTATATCACCAAATTATATAATAATATATTATTTGATTATATAGGAAATTTGGTTAGGAAAATTAGGTTATCTAAAATAAAACAAAACAAAACAAAAAAAAGAAAGAATTGTGCCTGTGTGCGGGAGAGGAGAAAGTCAAGAGGGTGAGAGAGATTAATCACCAAAGAAAAAAAGAGAGTGCTTTGTGTGTGGCTGGGTGTGTGTAAGAGAGAGCACAGCCGAGGGAGACGGAAACGGCGGTAGAGAGGTGGAGAAAAAAGGTTAAGGTTTTATTTTGGTGACTTTATTAATTTTTTAAGTGATTCTTTGATTTTTAAAAAAATAGTTGTGAGTACAAAACTCACTTCCTTTGATTTATTACATGAAGATGATAGATTTATTTTAATTATTTTGATTAGTTGTGTATGTCAGGTTTAGAGTTTTACATGTATTTATTTTATGATTGTAATCGTACTCATGGTTATATGAAATTAAAATAAACTTAGAACCCATAGATAAATTCTTTACACTCCACTATGACTCCATAGATTGTTATTTTATTTGAGTGTTGGTGAGAAATAGTGTATAAAAAAAAAGGTGAGGATTTTGAGATTTATTTAAATGTCTTAGGCTTGGCATTGTTATGTTTGTTCTCATGAGTAGATGAGAGATAATGTATATATATATATTGTTGCCTCGTTCTCATGAGTAGACGAGTGTTTTGATTTACGCACGTACGTATATGCTAACCATTCGGAGAGTGTGGGTCTGTAACGCCCTCAAAAAAATATCCATATAAACCCACATTTTTGACATGCATAGACATAAGAGAATAAAGCATATTTTCATATATCAGAGTATTCATTACAAAAGTATTACATGTTGACAACAAAAGTAAATGCCCTACGGGCTTACAATTTTCCAAGTCAACACTTGGGTACAACAAAAGAAGAGTTCTAACTCTTTATACAAAATAAGCCCTTGGCTTGAGTTTACATATAATACAAAAAGAAAAGAACAAAAGAGTCATTCAGCCTCTAAGTCTTCTAAGCTACGTCCTTGGAGGTGACATACCATCTGTACCTAAAAATGATGTCTCATAAAGGGTGAGCCAAAACCCAATAGAAATATACTAAACCAATTATGAGAAATAACTAAAACATTAGCATTTGATAAATGGTTAGTACTTGTAAACCAACTTACAATACATCCCAGTTTCATGACAGATACATCTGTATTTCATTCTACTTTCCTTTACTTATCCAATTCAGATTCATAAACATGGCTCATTATCTAGCCCAACAATTACATGAGACTACAACTCTTATTAAAACATTTCCGTTTTTTCACAATTCAATTGAGACTACATCTCATATTAAACACTTCCATACTTTAATCATTTACGTTATGCAAACGTAATTAAGATTTCGGGACTTTCACCCTGGACACTCCGGCCAACTTATTTATCAATGGAACCCATCCCCTATCTCCTCCCAAACAGGTTTGAGAGTACATCCCCTATCTTTTCTTAAACCATGGAGTACATCCCTTATCTCCTCCCAAGCAATATACATATACAATGTATTTAAACACTTATCATATACAATGATCAATCAATACACATATTCGATGTATTATTCCAACCGTCATATTCAATGATATATTCCAGGTGATTAGTTTCAGTTTTTCCTAATCAACATACAATGTGTACAACAATCAACACTATTTTCCACCGATAGCCAAAAGCAGTTATCTCTAAATAGATAATAAATTTATCAAACAGATAAAATATCAACATTTTCATAGGTGAGTGATTAACTAATCCAACTACACCATTCAATCCCATAATTTCCCAATTTCATGGTTTCCAACTCAATTTCACATTTTCATAATTTCTCAAATTAATTAGTCACATTAAATTAGGGCTTTTTTCCAACATTAGTCCTAAGGCTCATTTTCATCAATTCAATAACAATAATTCCATATTTCATAGTTCCACATACACACGGATTTTAACATTTGAAAACCCCCTTCTTATAACTTTAAATCAAACCCTAATTTTCCCAAAATTTCCATAATTCACCATCTAATCAAAATGACTAAAATTTATGTCACAACCCATAAGAAGGAGTAGGGTATCCCTACCTCAAGAGAAGAGACCCAAAGGAGAAGATGGAGAAAACTCAAGATGCTCCAAACCCAAAGATTTTCAGATCAAAACGTAGCCCACACCAAACTCCACCTTTTATACAAAGAGGCTAGGGTAGGAGACCACTAGAACTAGATGGATTTATAGAGAGAAGGCATGTAGAGAGAGAGGGAGCAGCCATTCTAGGGTTTGAGTGAAAGAAGATGATGAAAAAGTGAAGTGTAACCCGCTGCTGCCAACTGATATAATCGAGGCTCGCTCGAGCGAAGCAGTGGTCGCTCGAGCAACTAGACATAAAGAAACCTCGCTCGAGCGCACAAAGCCTCGCTCGAGCCAACAATTCGAAGCTTCAGGTCTGCAACCCAGAAGCACGCTCGAGCAAAGGAAAGCTCGCTCGAGCGAAGAAACCCAAAACATAGTCCTCGTTCGCTCAAGCGAAGGAAAGCTCGCTCGAGCCAAGAAATGCAACTTTCAGGTCCAAAACCAGACGCAGACGCAAGCTTGAGCGCAAGACTTCTCACTCGAGCCAACAGACACACCACCCAACTCTCGCTCGAGCGAAGGAACCCTGGCTCGAACAAAGGAACTAAAACATAGATCTCGCTTGAGCGACAAAAGCCTCGTTCGAGCGAAGATACCAAAATCTAGACAGCAACCATTTGTTTCTAATCACAACCAACCTATTACAAACCTGCCCAACATGTCCTAAAACTCATATACAAAGGATTAAAGGACGGAAATGAAACCTATACAACAACAAACATCTACGGAACCGAGTCCGGAATACAATAACAAACGGAGGGAAAATCGGGATTGCTATAGGGTCAAACTCGGGACGATATCCCTGTACAAGTTTGGCTTCAGAGTGGTGTTAGGTATACGGGAGGCACAGGGGATATATGTGTAGGCGGGAAGTGAAGGGCCGAAGTGGTAGAGTTAAGGTACAAAGAATTTAATTATGAGTTTATTAGTATAGTGTGAATTGTTTTCATTTATACATGTTGAAAAATAGTAAACAACCTCAATAAATTACGAAATTTAGGCAGAGGCATATATACATAATTCTAAACAACTTTTGTATTTTAACTTTTTACTAGAAAGATCAATTAGAACTTGTAATCGGATGATCTTTGTTATAATAGTTTTTATTTATTTTAGCATTGTAGATTTTAGATGCTGTTTTAACGAACGAAATGAGCTCATTTTTATTGGTTTAGAATAAATTGAAGTAAAACATTATTCTGAACACTTTTCGTGTTTTGAACTTTTCCGAAAAAAATCATCTTAGGGCAGTTTCTTTTCGTTTTCAGTTCTAGATTTTTTTTTTTCGATCGAATTTCGTTTAGTTTCTTCTATTAAGTTTTTCTCTCAACCTATTCAGCTTCTACGAAATTTGTTCATGTTTCCTTTTAAAAAATTTGATTCTGTACAACTTTTGTTCTTTGAGTTTTGGTTAATTCGAATGATTTAATCATAAAACAATGCGTTTTTATAATGCTTCAACAATTTACCTATGATTAAATTATACTAACTCTATTTTTTTTGCAGAATGGTGGGTCTTACTAACTTTTTATGTAGGGCTGACCCACCATATTTTTATTTTTTATTTTATTTATTTTATACTCAATTTATGTTTCGTTGTGTACGGGCAAGAAACTAAATGCCACCGTATCTTGGGAAACTACCCATTCGCCTTGGTGCGGATGGAACTACTTGTCTTGTCCCGTAACAAGAATTAAATGTATTTTTGTTTGTGTCTGGTGGACACATTGGTGTCAAATATTTGTACTCATACCAGTATACTTGAATACTAACCTGTTTTGTCTTTTGGCAACTCGGGTGCGTTCTATTTGAGCGCAGCCAAGCTTCCTTTGCAGGATTAGTTGGGACTACGGTGGTGACAAGAAATAACTATAATTGTTGGGCATGTCGTTTGGACTTCTTTTGTTTTCTTGAGCTTAGTATTAATATTAGTTTATGTATTTATTATTTTTTTATGACCTTAGTATTTTGATAATTTGGCATGGTTTGTAACTTTACATTATTTAAGTTGTTTGACTATTTATTGTTATTTTAATGTTGGAGGTATTGAATAGTTATGAATTATGGTAGATGGTTTGGTTGGCGTTTCGTTAGTTTTTTTTTTATTTTTTATCCCTTGTATTCTTTTGAATGTGGAAATTTACTTAAACCTTATGGAGACGAGAACATTTAGATTTTATTTCACCACTATGATTTGGATGATAGAATATTGATTGAGGTTTAGTCCTAATTTAATATTTAATTGTCCAAATTTTGGGACGTGACATGAGCACTAGGCCTAGAAGAGATAATCTTAACTCAATAAATAAGCATTTGAATATGCATGTGATCATGAATATATATATATATATATTTTGATCGGCAAAATAAATCTTTATTGATGGAAACATACAAAGTATGATAGAGTACATCAATAAAGAGGAGCTTGGAGCTAGCTCAAGCTCGAAGCTCTAGTTGGTGAGAAACCAACAAAAGAGAAAACAAAAAACCAAAAGCAAAACAACCAAATTACAGCCACAATCAGGGCAAAAACCAAAAGCAAACCAACCATAAGAAGTCAGCAAAGCAACAGAATGCGATTTGAAAGTAAATGTTGGAACAAACGGGCCTTAAGCTCGTCGAATTTCATCACGTTGATTAATATGATAATCCTACATGCGTGGACGTAATCTCGGATCATACTCCAAAGAACTAATATCAACTTCATTGATTTTAGTTCTTCAAGATTTTGTAGGATGATCTTCAGAAATTGAAGGATCAATATTAGAGGTTAGCAAAATTGGAATGTTAACATTAGAAGTAGATATTAATGATCCGACTAATGAGTTTTTGTCACTTTTTTCTTTTGAAATATGCATCAATAGGAATTGTTTTTTTAATCTACAAATCAAATAAAAAAACATTTATCTTATCACCTAAATGGTTATTATAGAAAATAGTTAATAATAATAATAATAAGTTAAAAATTTAGAAATAAGATTAAAAAATTGTAATAACATTTGGTAGATGGATGGATATTGATAATTGATAAAAGGTGGGCATTGATATAACTCAAATAACCATATCCTGATTTCATCATTTGAAGGAGAAAATGGGCTAAACTAGCCTAACCTTAAGAGATTGTAAGGAACAAAGTCAAATACACCAAACAAGTGATTCATTTTCTTATAATTTGATTGATGTCCTAACAATCTGTCAATATGTACAAATAAATGCAAGATTATTTATCAAAACTGTACGGGAAAGAAATACACCTTCTTGTATAATCCTGTTGACTAAGTCCGTGCTCCTCTGTACGACGTGGCTTTGTCACCTGAAAACACAAACGTGAGCTAGCCGGCGGGGGTGTGCCGGAAACCTCTCTGATGCTTAAGTCAGCAAACTTGACAAATAGTCAAAGCTCAATGTATTCAGAAAGCAAAATTGTGTGTGTTGTGTTACCTCCTCCAAGGTGATGTTTGTGAGCTTTTATAGGTTTTTTGTGTGGCACAATCCTAGTAGGACTTCTACTCCTCCATATAGAGTCATTCTAGGATTCATACTCCTGTCGGATAATGCTTATCCTTTAACACCCCCCCACTACTTAAACCAAGTGGGATGGTTTTTATCATGGCCGAACTACCATATGACCGAAATAAAACTGGCTATGTTGAGCCACAGAATAGGTCGAACTATCCTTAGCTCGGTATTTGCTTTCACTCCTCCTTATCTCGGTTCTCTCTTGTTCAACCCATGGTGTGTTTAGATCGAGCTACCGAGTAGGAAGGTTTTGACCGTTCTAACCTCAATACATCATGACCGGACTACCTCTGAGACCGGTACCGGACCGGAGTAACTTTACAATTCTTGGGCCAGAGTAACTTTTCGGCCTTTTTACCCAGTCCTTCATACTTTGGGCCATAAAGTCCATCTCATAGCTCGGCCCAATTTTTACCAAAAATTACTCTCTCAATTGCCCCTTAATTCCATCTGTATAGCATGATTGGGATTACCTGTCTACCAGCCGAGCTGAAGTTTTTAAGCCTTTCCAGCCGAGTTTATTTCACTCCGGGCTCTACTCGTTCGGTCAAAACGCCTCTTCAATCACAGTGATTGTAACGCTTCACTTTCCAATGACACGTGGCAGGCTCTGATAGGCTGTGGGCAGCTGTCAACGCCGTCTTCGTATTTCGCAATTTTTGAACAGTTCCCGCCCTTTCTCTCTCTCGTCCTTTTCACAAAACAACCCCTCTATTCTTGAATCATTCACCCACACTTTTCACCTTCTTCTCTCTTCGTGCCTCTGCTTCTCCAACCTGAGTTCGTGTTCTTCATTGGTGCTGTTGCTCCCATCACCAACTTCATCTTCTTCTGGTAAGCTTCAAAAAATCTGTTTTGCTTTCGTATTTGTTCTATGCATTTTGTTTACTGTATTTTTGCAAAACATTTTCTCCCATTTCTGTTTCGCTTCTGTACTTTCATGGAAAAACATTAGCAGAACTCATGCGTGTATGAACTATTCGGTAGAAAACTAGTCTTGGATCCAAAATCATGTAGCAACCGAACTAGGATACTGTTTGTCCTGTATAGGTAGATCACTTTAGACAATAACCGAACTAGAACTTGTAGAAATAACAGCAGTTTCAGTAGGTTACCAACTCCCGAATCACTCTGGCGGAGATAAGCTCATCGAACGAAGTTTGAACTCATTAAACTAGGAACCTCGGTCTTCAACCGAGCTAAGCCTTTGGGGCTAAACCAGCTTTCCTAGTTTCTGAACCAAACTCAGAAAGCTGACCCTAGAGGCTCAACCGAAGTAACAAAACTCATAGTTCAACCGATTTAGGCCTTTGGGGCTAAACCAGCTTTCTTAGTTTCTTAGACCGAACTCAGAAAGCTGCCCCTAGACAATGAACCGGTCTAGCAAAATTGTTTCCAAAGCCAGTATGCCGAGATACTTGCCAAGATCTGGCTAATAAGAACCCTGCTCAAACCGAGTTATGAAGCATTTTACTGAACCGAGATAGAACCTGTCCACCAAGCCGAAATAGGGCTCTTTTACCTTGATTTTAATTTGTAGCACGGTTCTATGATCTGTGCTTAACCCCTTTGTTTTCTACTTTGCAGACTTAGGTTGCCCAGGCACTCCTTCGTGCGCTCAAGCGAGCTACTGAGCACAAATTTTTGCACCGATATAACTTATTCGTAAATTATACCACAAATGGGTAAGTATAGGTATCTAGTGAATACTTCGGGCGGCCTAGCCGAATTCAGAAAAGATTATAATATACCCGACGACGTCCACTTGATCTTAGCCGAAAAAGAGGTCATTCCATGGGGTAATGAAGGCTTTGTCCCCTTCACCCTTTTGTCAATTATTGAAACCGGACTACGATTTCCAGTCCAACCTTTAATCTATGAGTTTCTTAGGCAAACTAGATTATGCCCTACCCAACTATCCACCAATTCATACCGCATCATCATGGGAATAGCCGAACTGAACCGCCAAGCCGGACTAAACCTTGGCCTGGCCGAAATCTTCCACCAATACTCCATTGGTTCAAAGGAAGATGGGTGGGTCTATTATCTTAGAATACGTCGCCGCCGAAAGAAGATAATAAAAAATACACCGGACAAAGACTTAAACGACGACGATTTCTTCTGGGTGTCTGGGAACTTTGAGGATCATCAAGCCTAGATTCCTGGCCGACCTATAAATTGGAAAAAAGGAGAGCCCGGTAAATTTACTTCGGTTTTCTTGCTTGCTTCCTTATATTTCGATTTTTTAATCTTTCAGCCGGACTAACAGTTGTCTTCTTTCGCAGATTCTGCCCACCTTCACTCTTTATACAGCTACCCAAACCTAGCCACTTTGCGCGCCGTACTACGGTATCTAGAACGTAGTTGGGCCAAATTGCTGAAGTTCGAGCCGACCTACCGATACAGTGGTCGCCGAAAAGCCAGAATAACTGATTTTCTTCTTGAAGACGCCCTAGAGCCGGACCCAACCTTACCCCAAATCAGACTAATTCCACTCACTGCTGAAGAGGAAATGGCCAAGAAGAACAGAGTAAGGTCTCTCTTGACCGAAACCAACAGGGCCGAAGTACCACCAGCAAGTCAAACCCAAGAAACGGTGGTGGCCCTTCCAATTCAACAACCGTCCTCATCCCGCCGAACCAAGCGCGCCCGGACCACTGAAACCGAACCAAGTTTGGTTGATGAAGAAGAAACTGCTCTTCCACCAAGTCTGCCACCGAGCCCCCAACTGGAGCCTTCCGACCGAACTACCACCAGCTGGGTGCCAAAACTTTCCTTCAACAACCGAGATATTCAAGACTCTGACTCGGTTGTTGCGGAGAAGGATCACCAGTTGGCCTTCAACCTGGCCAAGAGTGTGTGCCTCCCCAAAGATATGGAGCACCACCAAAAGCAATTGAACACCGAACTAAAGGCCATCCGATCTTCAACAAAATCCATGATCTTGGTAAGTAGCTCTGTCCGTTTTTCTGTCTAATTTTTCCAACTTTCACTTCGGCTAAAGGGAAGTCTTTGTTTTGTCAGGCCATTCAGAAAAACCACATCACTCATAGGAAAGTGCTAGAGCTCAGGAAAACAACAAGGCAAGCCATGGCAGAAGCCGAAGTGAAGTCGGCCGAGCTAGAAGAGGTCAGAAAACAAATGGCCGAGCTACAAGCTGAGAACGGCAGACTGACCGGACTGGTTAGTTCGGCTGAAGCCGAAAAGCAGAAGGCTGCCATTGCTCTAAAGGACAAGTACCTGCGCGAGCTGGTGAAGCTTGAAAAGAAGAAAGATTCCGAGATAAACCAGCTGAAAGAGAACGCAAAAGGAGCCGAAAAGAAAGGCTTCAAGAAGGCAGAGGATGTATATGTCAAGCAGTGTGAAGCCGCCAAGGAACTGTTTTTTAAGTGCGGCTGGAGGGCAGCCGTTGAGAAGCTCGGTCATGATCCACAGACCGAGGTTTTCAACCCTCCAGCCTACTTCATACCGAACTCCCTTGTGGAGTATGCTAATGCCATGCAACAGCAGTTTCTTGAAGGCTCAGACTCTGATGAAGACTCTGCCTCTGAGGATACTCCGGTTGTCAATGTGGATCATACGGTTCGGTTGGAGCCCATGGTGGAAGACCTGACTATTGAACTTCTTGGGGAAACCGTGGTTCCGACCGAAACCACCCTTGCGATCGTGAGCGAGCTCCCATCTGAAACCGGTCATCGTGTTGATGCCGATGCAGGTTTGATGCCGAAATTAAAGACCTTTTCTCTTGATTTTGTACTTTCTCTTTTTTGTTACCTTTTGTCTTTGTAACCGGGCTAAGCCCCTTTGTAATTGCTTTTCAATGAATGAAAATTTTGCTTGAACTCTTATTCCGGTTTTGATTTGTATGCTTCCATTTGATCTTTTCATGTCCAACATTTATCTCAGTTTTTGCTTGTTCGAACTCACTTATGCTTACCAACCAACCACTCCTTTAGCCGACATAATTACTTCGGCTGAGGAGTACTCAGATTTGGTTTAATCCAGCCAACCACTCTTCGGCCATACCCTTACTTCGGCTGAAGAGTACAAAGAGTTGGTTTAATCCAGTCAACCACTCTTCAGCCATACCCTTACTTCGGCTGAAGAGTAACAGGAGTTGGTTTATTCCAGCCAACCACTCCTTAGCTGACATAATTACTTCAGCTGAAAAGTACAAAGAGTTGGTTTTAATCCAGCCAGCCATTCTTCAGCCATACCCATACTTTAGCTGAAGAGTACCAAGAGTTGGTTTAATCCAGCCAACCTCTAAGTTAGTTTTTTCCAGCTAACTTAGAACAATGTTTGGTTATTCCGACCAAACGTCCTGTAGCCTGGATCCTTATCCTGGGCTTAGGAAGGGTGTTGGTTTATTCCAGCCAACCTCTAAGTTAGTTTTTCCAGCTAACTTAGAATAAAAGGTTTGCAATATTCCTAACTTCACTAAAGCCAGCTTTTACAGAGAACAACGTATGCTGAAAAGAATTGATTGTTTTATTGACGAAAAAGAAATTACATATGTTTGAAAGAAAAAAAGCTAAAAATAAAATAACTTGAGATTGGCCGTGTTCCATGGCCTAGGGATTGCTTTGCCGTCCTTGTCTTCTAGGTGGTATGCCCCTTTGCCTGCTAACCCAACCACTTTGTAAGGACCTTCCCAGTTTGGCCCTAACTTGCCATCTCCTGGTACCAAGGTGTTTCCCATTACCTTGCGCAGTACCCAATCGCCGATCTTGAATTGTCTTGGATGCACCTTTTTGTTGTATTTTCTAATTAATTCTCATTGGTATGAAGCAATGTGAACCAGTGCTCTTTCTCTTCTTTCTTCTGCAAGGTCGAGTTCCAATGTTATGGCTTCTCCATTTAAGTCTGGATCAAAATTTTCGCTTCGAATTGTGGGGAGAAATTATTTGTGATTAATATCAAA
>NW_021027077.1:0-45837 GCF_004153795.1 Camellia sinensis | reverse complement strand
TTGCTGGGGTCTTCTTTTCTGGTACTGCGGTTGCACTAGATTTTGCTTTTGCTCGTGCGCCATCCTCTTCTACCCTGATGTGCTGATGCACTCTCTCCATCAGGGCTTCCATGGTGAGGGGTGGCGTCATGGTAATTGAATCCCTTAGTCGGTTCCCTACTGGTAGGCCTCTTTTATATTGTGCAATGGCTAGATTGGTGGGGCAGTCTCCAATCTGGTTGAATGTCTCCCAGTAGCGACTGTTGTAAGATCTGAGGGTCTCTTTTTCACCCATGTCGATGGAGAGTAACTGGTCTATCTCCACCGGTGTTTTAGTATTTGTCCGAAACCTTGTTACGAACGCTTCCGCCAGTTGAGCCCAGGAGGCTATGCTGCCTTCTGGAAGTTTTTTGAACCAAGTCAAGCCTAGGTCGCCAAGACTTGATGGGAAGAGTATGCACATTAAGGCCTCGTTTCGCCTGTATACGGCCATGACTTGGCGAAAGTGGCTCAAGTGTGAGTAGGGATCCGTCTTCCCTTCATACGTAGTGAATTTTGGCTGAAGAAAGCCTGATGCGCGTTTTCAATCGCCGGAACAAACGGTGAAGTCTGTAGCCTTGCTAATGCCTTGTCCGTTGGTTCGTAGGCAGGGCGCGGTATTGGCATTCCAACCTCGACGCTTCCATGCGTCCGAGGAGCCAACCGCTGTAAGGCAGAAACTCTGTGCGGATCCCGCGCCCTGGCATCCTCCTTGCATCGTGCTTTCTCTTCGAGCACGGTTCGTAAGTCGGATGATCTGGGTAATTCCGTCTGTCTAGATCTGGTTTGGTGCGAATGCGAGGGCCAATACGTGCTTCCTTCAGTGTATGATCTTTCAGATCTCGTCCTCTCAGACCTGGAGTGACGAGTTCTGGAAGACCAGGATTGAGTGTCACCTGTCCTGAGGCTTCTGCTCTCTCCTTGCGAGGGTGTAGTATTCCTACGATTTTCTGAGTGGCGAGGGGGCGTCTTGTTTTTGCGCCCCTCTCCTGTCGCCACTTCTTTTTTCTTCATCTGGCGTTTCAAGGCCTCCATGTCCGCCGCCATCTTTCTTATCAATTCATCTTGCTCTTTCACGCGATCTTCCAGAGCTTAAGGGTCAATCCTCCGCCTTTGCCTGTCGGGACTTTGAGAATGAGATTGATGGGGGCTGTGAGTCCGTCTTCCCCTAGCATCTCTCCTGGAATTATGTCATTGGAACTCCAAGTCCGCCATGGGAGGGACAGAAGGTAATCCTTCACGCCGTGCACCTCCATCTGGAGTTAGCCCGTCGACGGCAGACTGCGGCAATTCTTCAATGTGTGCCATTGATTGTAAAGGGGAGAAGCTTTAATCAAGAGGTTTTGTTCTGTCTGTTATTCCCACAGACGGCGCCAATTGTACGGGAAAGAAATACACCTTCTCGTATAATCCTGTTGACTAAGTCTGTGCTCCTCCGTACGACGTCGCTTTGTCACCTGAAAACACAAACGTGAGCTAGCCGGCGGGGGTGTGCCGGAAACCTCTCCGATGCCTAAGTCAGCAAACTTGACAAATAGTCAAAGCTCAATGTATTCAAAAAGCAAAATTGTGTGTGTTGTGTTACCTCCTCCAAGGTGATGTTTGTGAGCTTTTATAGGTTTTTTGTGTAGCACAATCCTAGTAGGACTTCTACTCCTCCATGTAGAGTCCTTCTAGGATTCATACTCCTGCCGGATAATGCTTATCCTTAACATCCCCCCCACTGCTTAAACCAAGTGGGATGGTTTTTATCATGGCCGAACTACCATATGACCGAAATAAAACTGGCTATGCAGAGCTACAGAGTAAGCCGAACTATCCTTAGCTCGGTATTTGCTTTCACTCCTCCTTATCTCGGTTCTCTCTTGTTCAACCCATGGTGTGTTTAGACCGAGCTACCGAGTAGCAAGGTTTTGACCATTCTAACCTCAATACATCATGACCGGACTACCTCTGAGACCGGTCTAACTCCAAGTTGCTTCCGGACCGGAGTAACTTTACAATTTTGGTAGATGGATGGATATTGATAATTGATAAAAGGTGGGCATTGATATAACTCAAATAACCATATCCTGATTTCATCATTTGAAGGAGAAAATGGGCTAAACTAGCCTAACCTTAAGAGATTGTAAGGAAGAAAGTCAAATACACCAAACAAGTAATTCATTTTCTTATAATTTGTTTGATGTCCTAATAATCTGTCAATATGTAAAAATAAGTGCAAGATTATTTATCAAAACAAATCAAATCAAAATTCACTAAAATACCCCATTCAATACATCATATTAACAAAATTTAAATTTATTTTATCACTAAAAAAAAAAGATTGCTACTAATTTCCAAAAAATACATCAATGTTCAGAAATGATTTTAATTACAAACAAACAAATGCAAAATTATTTACCAAATCAAATCAAATCAAATCAAAATTAAATAAAATACCTAATCAATGCATCAAATTAACAAAATCTAAATTCTTTTATCACTAAAAAATTAAAATTGCTACTAATGTAATTTGAAATCAATCATTCAATCCCCCAAAATTACACAATTATGATTTACTTACACACGAAGTCAATACTTTCATTGAATCCTACAAGCTTGAAAGAATTTTATGGACAATACATAATTTAATTTATTTACAATTAAAAAATATATATTCAAAACAAAATCTTAAAAATATGAATAATAAATTATTATTAGTATCATATATAGTACCTTGCAAGTTGTAACTTGTAATTGAGAGAGGAGAATTGAAAATGGTATAAATACACTGTGCACAATTTGTATAATTGTTGGATCGAATTGATTTTCTAAAAGGTTATTTACATGGACACCATTTAAACTATAAAAAAATGTCTAAATAGACCCCTTAAACTTTAAAAAAATATCACCCCCCCAACGACGTTAACAAAATGTGATAAATTTACTAATATATCCCCGAGATATTTGTATCACCATTCTCTCTCTAAACCAACCTCTCACTGTCACTCACACTTTCTCTCAGGATCTCTCATCTCTCTCTTCCAAAGTAGAGAACCCAAAATGTAGTTCTCTCCAAACAGTCAAATATCTAAAATCCTAATCAAGGTTGAACAAGCAGTTGAAATATAGCGATCCTGGTTTTGCCCCAGCCTTCATTGTGTTCTAGACTCAGGTTCCATAATTGAATTTTGTATCCATGTCTTGTTTTTCCTCCTTTCACCCTTTGTACTTGTGTTTTAGAACTTGTTAGGCGTGTTTGGAACAAGTTGGTTGTTAATTGGTTTAGATTGTTGCTACCCAGATATTGGCCTTTTCACTTGAGGGAAGCTTCTTGCGCTCGAGCAATCTTCTTGTAATTTGCCTTTTCGCTCAAGTGAGGTTTTTTGCGCTCAAGCGAGAATTAGGAGTCCTCAGGTTTCCTTCCAGATGCAGCATTTCTGGGGAAGATGAAGTTCTTCGCTTGAGCGAGGCTTCTTGCGCTCGAGCGAGCCTTGTGTTATTTGTTCCTTCGCTCGAGCGAGGTTTCTTGCACTTGAGCGAGGGTGTGCGTCTGTGGCAGAACTGAAGCTTTGCATTGTGCGCTTGAGTGACTCTTCTTGAGCTTGAGTGAGGTCACTTGTTGTGTCTGGTCGCTCGAGCGACAACTCCTTCGCTCGAGCGAGGACCGTGTATATTAGTTCGCAGCAGCTCATTTTTACATAGAAAATTGAGATCTTTTCACCTCAAAACCCTAATCCGACACCTTCTCTCTCTAAAATACTCTCTCCCTCTTCAAATACTCCTAGATCTAAGTACCTCACAACCCTAGTTCCTATGTTAAAGTGTTGGAGCATCTCAAGGGCTTTCCTTTGATCTGAGTCAAACCGAATTTGGGGCATTTTTGAAGTTCTTTTTCTTCTCTTTGAGCTTCTACACTTGAGGTAGGCATATTCTACTCTTTGATATGGGTTTTTAACTTAGGTATTTGTCATTTTGAATAAATGGTGGGATTAGGAAGGTTTGGGTGAAGTTAGGGTTTGGGTTTTGATTTTTGAAAGAGGGGTTTTCTATATTTGATTCCATATATGTATGTGAGGTCTTGAACATGATATTACTTGAGTGTAATGGGTGAAATTTGGTCTTGGGTTTAATATTTGGTGAAAGGAGGAAGATTGCCCTAATTTGAATCATATAAATTAATTAGTATAAATAATGAAATTGATGTGGAAATATGAAATTGGAAGGGCACATAATTGAATGATGTAATTAGATTTGTTAAATCACTCACTCATGGAAATTTAGTAAATTATCTGTTTGATAGATTGTATACCTGTCTAGAAATATCTATTTTGGACTATTGGTGGAGGATAGGTATGATTGTTGTAGAAACTGCATGAGGATTAGGTGAATTGAAACCAAGCATTTGATTTATGTCATTGAATATGACGGTTTGATTAAATCATTGTATATGTGAATTATTAGTCATTGTATATGATAACGTTTTAAATACATTGTACATGTATCTTTGTTTGGGAGGAGATAGGGGATGGACTCCATTGAAAACTAAGTTGGCCGGAGTGTCTAGGGTGAAAGTCCCGAAATCTTATTTATATATAGGCGCCGATTCCCTCGGATGTGAATTCCATAAAATGGCAAGAAAAATTGAAGTGTTCGAATGATGATTGCTATTAAAGTGTTAATAAATGAGTTGTAGTCTCATTTGGGATTGTTTAAATAATAAAGGACTTATCTGTGAGTTGATTAGAATAACTGAATGGAAATGGAATGACATATTGATGTCATTATTGATTGGTCATGAAAAGATGTCAGTTGGTCTTAAGTATTGAACATTTATCTAATGCTCATATCTTAGTTAAATTTCATACATTGTGTTAGTATATCTCTACTGGGCTTTGCCTCACCCTACTTGGGAAACCACTTTCAGGTACAGGTGATATGCCACCTCCGAGGACATAGCTTGGGAGGACCAGGGCTTGAAGGCTCTGTTTTTGTTATATTTATGCTTTAATGTAGATTCAAGCCGAGGGCTTTATATGTAAAACAGTTAGGACTCTTTCTTTTGTTGTAACCAAGTGATAACTTGGGAAGATGTAAGCCCGTAGGGCATTTACTTTGTTGTTGTTATCTTAATATTATATGCTATAGATTCAGGATGAATATTTATGAATGTATAATACATATGATATCTCTTTTGTAATATAAACTCTGTTGAATGAAGCATACCGCTTTATTATGTTCATGGACCTTATGAATGGTCTATTGGTGTAATATTTTGGGGGCGTGACATGAAATACAAGATCTAGGGTTTGTAATCAAAATCACAACACAAATTAGGGCTTGTAAGGCATATCTCTAAAACCCTAGCACCATTATATGATGTTTATTATGTAAATAATTGTTGAAATATGTTTTTTGTTGTTTAGGGCTTTTTAGATTCTTGAAAAAATTAAGACCTTTGAGATTTATTGGCATCGATGGTATTGAAATGGTTTGTGTATTGCATGGTTATTGGTTTGTGGTCCCTTGTTTTGTGGTGTTCGTTGAGAAAAAATATGATCTGTGTATTGCATGTAACAGTGCTTGGGATTGTTGTAAATTTGAGTAGTGGTCCCCTACTACCAGGATACTAATTGTGGACCACAATTTGGAATGACGAGTGTTTTATAGCTGTTGGTAAGGGCCCATAATGTTTGTGCCACCAGTATGTCAAGGGAACCTTAACTTTTTTTTTATTGTTACTTTTATGTTTGGAAACATTATTTGTTATTCTTTGTATTCAATGTGATTTAAATTTTGTAGTTTTGGAGAAATATAACGAGAATGGGTGATGCTATGTTTTTATCTCAAGGCTCCAATATAAGTCACACCAGAGCAAGACCTCCAAGTGCCACCCAGCCAAGTAATCCAAGTGCCATCCAAGGGTCTTCTTGCAGTTATCTACAAAACTAAGTACCTTAAGTACAAAACTAAGTAGGTTAAGTAGTAGTTAGTACACTATTTTGGGATATGTATGATAAACATGTTGGTTTTGAATGGTGTATAGTTTTTGTTTGGAACATGTTGGCTTCAATTAGTATTTACTTTTTGTTTTGAACATGTTGGCTTGGATTAGTGTTTACTTGTTTGGGAAAACTATTGGTTTGGAATGGTGCTTGGCATGTAATGGGAATGTTATGTTTTATGGGAACAATGTTTAATTTTATGGGAATGTTGTGTTTGGATCAGGTTTGGAACAATGCCATGTGTTATGTTTTATGGGTTATTTATAGTTTAGTACACAAATACATAGCAATAATTTTATTATCATTGCATAAAACTCCAATAAATTACCGTGGTTTCACTATTAAGTAATGGAAGGGGTCAAACTGATACTTTTCAATTGTTTAGGGGGTTAAAGTGATACTTTTCAATAGTTTAGGAAGTCTCTGTGTTGAATGGTATTATAGTCTCAAAAATGTCAAAAGTTGGTCACATGACAGAAAAAGTGCGATTTCACTAACAGTTCGGTAACGAAGAGGGTGAAAGTGATACTTTTTGAAAGTTTAGGAGGTCCATCTGTACGCTTTTATAGTTAGAGGGTTAAAGTGATACTTTTCAATAGTTTAGGGGTGTCCATGTAAATAAACCTTTTTCTAAATAAGTCGGTGAGGAGGAAGAACACTCTGTATATAGGGCTTTTTAACTTCAAAAACTAGAAGACTAAATAAACATTAAAAAAAAAAAATGGGCTACTTTTGCAATTTGTGTTAGTTTTTATTATCCACTTCCAAATTGATTTAGATTTGAACTACTTCTTTCCTATAGACTAGGATTTTATGAACACTTATTTGACTTAGTTTTAGTTGTTTCCTTATTAAATAGGATTGTAAGGAAACCAAATTAATTTTAGAAATATAATCTCATTCTTTATGGGTTTGAGTTTTGGGTAGAATTTTTTTTTATTATAAATATAGGTAGTTCTCTCATAATTCATATGTTGAAATACATCACAGGTTTCAGTAAGAGTTTGAGAAAAACACTATTGTAACTCTTTGAGCATTTGTTCTAGTTTGATAATAAAAACTAGTGTTTGTGGGATTAGGCTTTGCCAAACCACGTAAATTCTTGGTGTCTTAAATGTTTAATTCTCTCTCTATAAATTCTCTATACTTGTTTACGTTCTCAATAGTCATAGTCATCACTTTTGGCGTGGTTGAGTGTTTTAGTTGCTCTCTGCATAACAATTTGTGTAAATTGAAAGACTAAAATTGAGGCGTAATTTTTGGTTACTGCTTTGAAACTTAACTAGGGCCCCACTTTTTTGACATGCCTCTATTTTCATATAGGTATGTGTATATATATTTTAAGGGGGATTTGGTGATAGACCTCTTAGCGTCTAACTTATCCTTCAAAAGGACAATAATTATATGGATTCTTTCAAAACCCCCTAATATTTTAAAACTTGTTTCTTTTACGATAATACCTTTATATATATGTGTGTGTGTATCAGATTGCAATCACTTACTCTCTCTCATCTCAATCTCTCTTCTCTCTGTCTCACTCTTATCACTGTTGCTCTCTATCAGTGCCATCGCTGCTCTCCATCGACTTCACCACCGCTCACCATAGAACTCTCTCTCTATTGTCATCATTGCCACCATCACTCATCGTATCCACAACCTCAGATCTAAGATCATTCACAGTCGTTGTCGTCGGAAAATAAAGGCTCCTGACGGTTTGCAAACCTGAGATCCGAGATCCTTCACTATCTCTCTCTTTGTGGTTTTGATGGTTAATGCTCTCTCTGTCTCTATGTGTGTGTGTATGTGTCACTCATCATTTCTCTCTCTCTCTCTTCTTTTTCTTCTTCTTCTTCTCATGATTCTCTGTTTTCGAACTCTATCTTCCTATTTCTCTTTCTTCTTCTCATGATGCCCTGTTCTTCAAACAGTAAAATTTTACTCTAATTCATGACACGACACTCTCTTGTAAAGCCATCCTTGCAGCTTGTTTCAGAGTAAAATTTTACTCTGTAATAAAAAAATGAGTAAAATTTTATTCTGATTCAAAGTAAAATTTACTACGATTCCAAGTAAAATTTTATTATTGTTAAGCAGACCAACATGCTATTAACCAGAATAAAATTTTACTGTTACAAAAAATAGAGTACATACTAAATGAACGAACCAAAGTTAAATTTTACTTTTAGATCTATGAACAAACAAACAAACAAAAAAACTCTTGATTTTTTATTGTAATATCTCGATTTCTCATTTTTTTATATATCAAATCTAAGTTTTTTTTTTTTTTATATTAGTTTTTATTTTTTATCTCAGACCTAAAGTTACTGATCTCAAATATGAGTTCGTATGCATCAAATCTGAGATGGTGGTGGTTTGATGGTAAAAATGGTGGTTGTTGGCTAGCTATGAGGATGAGCAACGCCGGTAGACAATGAAGATGATGGAGATGATGAACAACCATGGAGTTGGTGAAGAGAGAGAGTGTGTTGTAAAAGAAAGAGAAGAAAGAGAGGGTATAATGGTCAAATAAAATATTCAAGTAACAAAATTTTATCTTCATACAAGACTTTATGATTATAAGGGGGTTTTGAATGTAATGCCTCGAGAATAATTACAATAAATCAAGAGTAATGATTAATTAAGCAACATCATAATCTGAGAATAAATTTCTTCAATTCATATACTTCAAATGTACTAAGGAGTAACACATGCATTTATACATTCATAAGCCCTAACCCTGAATCTATAGCATGTGTTATAAACAAAAGATATGAATTAAAAGTTAAACAGATATGGAATACCCTATTGGCTACAACTTTCTAAGACAGTACTTGGTTACAACAAAATGGATTTTAAATCCAATACAGATAAAGTCCTAGACTTGTACAAAATAATTACAACAGGTAAATAAAATAAAGCTCCTGCTCCAAATGCTCCCAAGCTACTGCATTGGCAAAGACATATCATCAGCACCTGAAAATAGGTTTTCCTATATAGGTTGAGCCAAAGCCTAGTAGAAATAATCCAACACAGTATATGAATCTTAACAAAGATACAAGGTGAATGTATATGTAATGCTCGTGCCGAAAACATTTTATATTACTTTCCAAAACCATGCAATGCCAAGTTTATAACACAATTTATAAAACCATTTCTTTTACAACAAAAAATAGGGTAGTGAATCACAACTCTGGAATCTCTAGATAAATATCACATTTTACGGAAATTTCGGCCACAAGAAGCCGTAAACCGGCACCCATGTAAACGTAGGCTATACAAGCACTACTATTGTCATTTCATGGATATTTCATCCATAGGAATCAGCACCCAAGTATGCGCGTGGTTTTAGGACTTTCGTCATAGACACACATTCCAACTTATTTGATGTAACACCAACTTTTTCCCAGATTCACCCATTTTCTCAAGACAATATACATTTTCAATGTATTAAATGTGTAATAATGCTAATGCAAATGGATGAGAAAGTAGTTTCCATTTGCCTAATCCTCGTGCAATTTTTACAACAATCGAGTCAGGGTTTCCTAAATTTCCCAAAATAAAATATTTAGATGGCGACTCTGTATCTGGCAAAGCAGCCCATGTTTGGCACTTCTTTCAAAAACCTGTTTTCTCAAAACGATTTGCCGGATTTGGACTCTTTGGTTCAGACTTAGAACCGTGACTACGAAATCGAGTCTGAGCTGTAGCGAGGTCCCCCGCGGGCTTGTTACACCATTTCTTTTACAACAAAAAATAGGGTAGTGAATCACAACTCTGGAATCTTTAGACAAATGTCACATTTCACGAAAATTTCGGCCACAAGAAACCGTAAACCGGCACCCATGTAAACGTAGGCTATACAAGCACTACTATTGTCATTTCATGGATATTTCATTCGTAGGAATCAGCACCCAAGTATGCGCGCGGTTTTAGGACTTTCGTCATAGACACAAATTCCAACTTATTTGATGTAACACCAACTTTTTCCCAGATTCACCCCTTTTCTCAAGACAATATACATTTTCAATGTATTAAATGTGTAATAATGCTAATGCAAATGGATGAGAAAGTAGTTTCCATTTGCCTAATCCTCGTGCAATTTTTACAACAATCATAGCTATCCTCCACCGGTATTCCAAAACAGATATCTCTAAACAGAGAGAAAATTTCAATAAGGATAAACTTTTCAAATTTCAAGATGTGAGCAATAATACATATCTAACTCCACCATCCATAACAACCTAATTTCACCATTTCAATAGCCATTCCATTTATCAATACAAAATCAACATTTGAGATTTCTAGGGCAAAAACCCCATTTTCTTTATAAACCATTTCCAAAGGTAAAAATCAACATTTGAAATTTCTAGGGCAAAAACCCCCTTTTCTTTATAAACCATTTCCAAAGGTAAAAACCCATCATTTCATCATATCTCAACAATAAATATCGATGCACAACCATTTCCAATAAACCATTTGAAAATCCCTCTTTTTGATTTCGAACCAAAGCCCTAGATTGTTTTAAAATCCCTTTTTTCTCAATGTTGTTTTATAGAAACAAATAACTAAGTTAAAAATCATAAGAAAGTGCGGAGAATCCGTACCTCAAGCTGAAAAGAGGAAGAGGAAAACTCAGAGAAAACTCAACGTTGATGAAGCCACAAACCTCTTAGATCAAAATAAGGCCCTTGATACGATCTACAATCTATTTCAAAGGACCACGATGAGAAGGTACCTCTAAGTGAGTAGATCTAAAGATCTAAGTGACAAAAGTTGAGTTTTGAGAGAAAGAGAGAGAAGTCACGAGTAAAGAGGGAAAAGAGAATGAAACAATAACAGGAAAGAGTTTTTGAGCCTATTTATAGTGGCTAGGTACTAATAGAATAATAGCCTCAAGGTCAACAAAAGGAATAAGTCAAAACCACCAAAAAGTAGAGTCCAAAACCATCCCAAAAATACAGAAAATACACACAAGGGTCGACCCCTAAGACAGTGGTATGGACCCTTAGGAAGAAATATTGAGACACTTATGTTTGTAGCAAACAAGGACGTCGACCCTAGTACCTATGGTGTTAACCCCAAAAACCTACTACTCGGGGCAAAACAACAAGGAATGGTCGACCCTGGGAACTCGTGGTGTTGACCCCAGAGGCCAATAACAAGACAAGTGTCAACACCAACAAAACTGGTGTTGACCCCAAAATCTGGTAGCAACACCAAGAGTAAGACAACAAGGTGGTGTCGACCCTAGGAACTCATGGTGTTGATCCCAGAAGGAAAACCAAATATGAAAGGAAAGAAGAACGACCACTACGGATATGGTTTCCCAGATTCAAAGGCAATAATTGGGTCGGGTCTAAATTAGGATCGCTATATTAAAAGTACTAATTTTTTTTTGTCCTTTTAACAAGAAAAGGAAGCTAGGAAGGGTTTATGGCCAAATTTCCCATATTTTAATGGGGACACTTTGACATGTCTTTGCTTTTAAGAAAAATATATGTGCACACTTTTTTTTTTTTTTTCTAATTTGAGAGGGAAGGTGGGCATGGCCATGGCTCGCCCCTCTACATGTCCGCCACTAGTTGTGATAGGGTTGTGAAAAATCTAGAAATCCCCTAGATGTTGATTTGTGATTATGTATCAATTTTAAGCAGTATATAACAATCCCAATCAAACAATCAAGACAAATCGACACAATCATTTTAACGTGGAAAAACTACAATTAGACACCTCCAACTGTGATTAAAAAACCACAGGAAACCGCCACAAAACAATCCACTAAGAAGATTTAAAGGAATTACACAGGTATACTCTCAATTACCTAGCGAATCCACGCCTAATTGAACCAACCTCTATGTGCCTCTTCCAACCCCGTCTTCACCTCGAAATTGTCTTGACGATGAGCCACTCCAGAATCCACCGAAGCTTCAGGCTCGAATTCTTCAGAATCTACCAAAGAACAACTCTCTCTCTCTTGTGTTTAACAAACAAAACCTTTGATGTACTCTCTTTAAACCATGAGTTGAATACTCAATAAAACATCAAAGAAAACTAACAAAATATCCCCAGATATAAACCTTAAGAACCAAAAAGAAAATCTGGAGGCATTTTTTTTAGATTTGGGAGAAAACCAACTATTTATAGAAAACCAAAGTAATCCTAGTTTTTGAAGAAAACCAACTCCTATAGAAATCCGGATTTTGAATCTCGCTCGAGTGAAGCTTCTCTCGCTTGAGCGAGAACCTTAACTGCCGTGATTTCTACTAGTGCCTTGGCTCGAGCGACGAATCCTTGGCTCGAACGAGCACACCACTCTTTCAGGTTTTTGTATGGACGCAATCCTTAGCTCGAGCGAGAACTCTTTGGCTCGAGCGAACTTTGCTCGAGCGAGCATTCCTTGGCTCGAGCTCGACCCCTATAATAATCAGCGAAGTGGCAATCTTGAAAGTATTGACATCACAAACCTCTCTGCAAAGCACAATTCGGGTTGGATTCGTCTCTAACAACTCAAAGCCTCACTGAAATAAAAATGCGAATAAAATTACAACTCAAAAGAGTTTTGTCAAATGGGATTGCCAAGAATAAAAACCTAACAATCTCTCTCTTTGGCAATGCCGTGACAAAACACACCTAACAAATAAAATCCTAATTACCCCAACCCATTACAGCCAACAAAAACAAACTTCTTCTGACGGTCAAGATCTGCAAAACAATTATTAATGCCACAATCTCCAAAATAACTATTAGTCCCATAAGAGTATATGAAAAAGCAATAAACATATGACAAGATTATCTTGAAGCATGAGATGGAAAACATGAATAGATGCGACTTGGAGATTTTAAGAACATGTAGCAAACTTCTTTCAAACAACAAAAGCAAGATCATAAACCAACCCAAGTTAAGATGAACCAAACTTCCCTTCACTAAAAGCAACCACAAACACTGAAAACAGTGAACAAGAAGAAAAAGATAAAAAATAATATGGTGGAGCATGCAAGGAATTTCAATTTTGTACTTTAAAACACATAAGATTATCCAAGAAGCACAATTACTAGTAAACACAATGTGCACAGTCTGTAGAATATTCCTCATGAAAGAAAGTGATGCATTATGTGAAAAGCATAGATCCCATGAGAAAAGTGTGTGTGTGACTCTTGAAGTTCGACAAACACTAGATTCAATCCTAGTAGTGATCTGAAAGTTGAACCTCCGACAAGAGAATCTAAGCACAACAAAGGAAAGTCAAACCACTAAGACTCAAGGGGTATTTGGTGAGTAAAGGGGGAGGCTCCCCCTCAATCAATGAATCTTTTCTTTTCTTTTTTTTTTCTTTCTTTTGCACATTTTTTCTTTCTTTTGCATATTTTTTCTTTTTCTTTTTCTTTTTCACAATCATTGGCGGCTGACACGCTCAAGAGTATGGAAACCGAACTAGAGAAGCATAGATATAATAAGGATGGCCTGGTTGGTGACTCTTGAGGTAGCCTTTTCCTCATGGCTAGGCTGCAAAGAATAAAGGGAAAGCCGTGGAGGTGCAAAAAGATGGAAGGTGGTTAAAGAGACTCAACATCACCCATGATATGCTAGTATAGGTCAATTCCTTAGAAACGCAAAAGATCAATGACAGAAGTCCATAAGAGAAAAATAATCACTAAGGCGGAAGACTCCAAAATTTGTTAATCCAAGGATGTGTACAAAATGAGGACGTACTAATCAAAAACAGCACCATCCAAAACGAGTAATGACCACAGAAAAGCACACATAATATAACATGTAATGGATATTCTCATCAAAATCCAATATGCACCAAGGACCACTAAAAAATTTAAAGCTTGCAAAACCATACCAAGAAAATCTTTTTGGGATTTTTTTTTAAAAAAAATAAAGCAAGACAAAAAACGAACAAGCACACATTTTATTTTTTTCATAAAAACAACACAAAAAAACCAAAAGCTAAAACAATAAACAATTAACAACAAGTCAAGTTTTCTTACCCAAACTGCTTTAGTATGAACAAAGTTGTGAGAATTGCAGTTCTGGATGGTGTCTTGATGTTGTGGTTCCTTTCCCCTGTAATGGGAACCCGTCATCCTTGGTTCTTAACTTCCAATTTTAGGTTTAGGCAAAATACACTCTCCCATGCAACTTATAACAATCAAGCAAATATGACCATGCATATCACACAATGATGACAAATAAAACAGGGTGTACCTTTTTTTCTTTTACCTACCAACTCTAGGAAGTTTGAGAGTCACCTTAATGTGAGTATATTTTCGTTCCTTCTTGCATGTTATTTTTTAGTTCTCCCTTGTCCTTGAGTTCTTGTATCATGAGATGTTGAAGCACTCTGTTTTGCTCTTTCTTACCACAAAAGCCAATGCCACTCTTGTTAGAACCAAATTTGTTAGAAAACCAATGATATTGTCCAATATTTAAATCCTTGTTTCCCAAAAGACAATAGGTAACCGTGGCGACACTGAGATTCTTCCTCTTCTAATGTTGTCGATATGTCACTCGTATAGTATGTCTTTCTTCACACAGCAACTTGAGGCACATGCGCAAGAGTTCAATTAATTTCTCTTCATTAGTGTTTGCATAGATTTGTTGTAGCTCATTCCTCTCTGTCTCACAAGTCAACAGTTTTGCATAAAGAACTTGTCGATCATCAGCTATCTTGATGGCATTAATCCTGGCCTCGGAAATCTCCTCCTTTAGTTTGACATTCTCACTTTCACATGCTGTGAGTTTCATAGTGAGTTTGTCATTCAATTTGGATAGCTTAAGAGATTCCTTATACAAGTTTTCTTAAGCTTGCTCAAGCTCTTCATCATCACTTCCCGATGATTCATCATCAGTGGCATTCTCAACTGGGCTCTTCGGATACTCTGTTCGTCCTTCAGTTTCAGAAGCCACCATGAAAGCAAGGAATTGTTTATGTCACTCTTCGACTTGATCTTCGTTGTCACTTTCATCTTCATCAAATTCTGATTCATCATCCCAAGTGATGGCGGGGGCTTTCTTCTTCCTCAACCGAGTGGGGCATTCTTGAGCAAAGTGGCCAAATCCTTACATTCATAGCATTGGACTCTTTCAGAGTTCCCTTGTATATTTCCTTTCTCCTTCTTGGCTATAGAATTAATTTTGAGTTTATCTTTGTCTTTGGATTTATGAGTATGAGTAGAGTCCAAAAGATTAAGATTCTTTTTTAAAAAAGATTTTTTAAATTGTTTAACAAAAGCAGCCGTAATCTTGGAATCTATCTCACAATCCTCATCAGAATCATCTCCAACTCTATGAGCACTACTAAAAGCAATACCTTTTTGTTTCTTTTTGAAATTCCTATGTGCTTCATAAGTTTGGAGATTTCCAACCAACTGATCTAGCTTGAGGTTGTCAACATCTTGAGCCTCCTCAATAGCCGTAACTTTTGGTTGAAACCGATCGGGCAAGGATCTCAAAATTTTTTCCACAACTTTGGATTTTG
Source organism: Camellia sinensis (assembly GCF_004153795.1). Taxonomy (NCBI): domain Eukaryota; kingdom Viridiplantae; phylum Streptophyta; class Magnoliopsida; order Ericales; family Theaceae; genus Camellia; species Camellia sinensis. Next base: position 30,347 of record NW_021027077.1, on the reverse strand, counting down.
GTATTTTTTCACCTAAATTGAAGCTGGAATTTACAATGTCACTCAACTTTGCATAAAATTCATCAAAGGTCTCACTATCTTTCATTGAAAGGTTTTCGAAACTAGACGTGAGCCTTTGAAGTTTTGAGCGTTTAATAGAAGGAGTGCCCTCATGAATAGTTTGTAAGATATCCTAAGCCTCTTTTGCGACTTCACAATTGCAAATTTGACTAAACTCTTCAGGTGTGACAGCGCAAAAGAGAGAATTGATAGCTTTACTATTCCAGTTACTATTTTGGTAATCAATTGTGTCCCACTTTTCAATTGGTTTGGGAAAAGTTACTCTATCAATGGTAATTGTTGGTTCGGTCCACCCATTCATGACAGATTGCCAAACTTTTTTATCTATAGATTTCAAAAACGATCTGATCCGAGCTTTTCAAAAAGAATAATTGGATCCGTCAAGTAGGAGTGGTCGAACCATAGAATTTCCCTCACGAATTGAATCCATTATCACAAATCAAATAAGATCTCGCTCAAAAGTTTTAAAAAACAAACGAGCAACCCGCTCTGATACCAATTAAAAAATCTGAAAATCCCCTAGATGTTGATTTATGATTATGTATCAATTTTAAGCAGTATATAACAATCCCAATCAAACAATCAAGACAAATCAACACAATCATTTTAACGTGGAAAAACCACAATTGGACACCTCCAACTGTGATTAAAAAACCACGGACAACCGCCACAAAACAATCCACTAAGAAGATTTAAAAGAATTACACAGGTATACTCTCAATTACCTAGCGAATCCACGCCTAATTGAACCAACCTCTATGTGCCTCTTCCAACCCCGTCTTCACCTCGGAATTGTCTTGACGATGAGCCACTCTAGAATCCACCGAAGCTTTAGGCTCGAATTCTTCAGAATCCACCAAAGAACAACTCTCTCTCTCTTGTGTATAACAAACAAAACCTTTGATGTACTCTCTTTAAACCATGAGTTGAATACTCAATAAAACATCAAAGAAAACTAACAAAATATCCCCAGATATAAACCTTAAAAACCAAAAAGAAGATCTGGAGGCATTTTTTTTAGATTTGGGAGAAAACCAACTATTTATAGAAAACCAAAGTAATCCTAGTTTTTGAAGAAAACCAACTCCTATAGAAATCCGGATTTTGAATCTCGAGCAAGAGAAGCTTCTCTCGCTCGAGCTAGAACCTTAACTTTCGTGATTTCTACTAGTGCCTTGGCTCAAGCGACGAATCCTTGGCTCGAGCGAGCACACCACTCTTTCAGATTTTTGTATGGACGCAATCCTTAGCTCGAGCGAGAACTCCTTGGCTCAAGCAAACTTCGCTCGAGTGAGCATTCCTTGGCTCGAGCGAACATGGGCGGACATGCAATTTTGAATGCAATTTTGCAATTTGCTTCGGCCGCGAGTTGATCCTTCAGAAGAGTGTGAACTGTCTGAACTTTCTTCTGAATTATTGTTATCCGAATTTTCCGAATCTGATTGGGCTTTATCCGAATCTGACTGGGCTTCAGCCTGATCAACAAGCAGGCGGGCCATCTTGAGAAGTTCATCTCTGGATGACTTGGTTTTAACCTTGGGCTTAACTGGAGATATAGGAGTTGTAGATTTAGTCTTGGACTTTGCTTTAGCAGATTTGGGCTTTGCTTTGTCCTTTGATTTGGGCTGAGCAGAGCTGGGCTTAGCAGTTGTGGATTGAATCTTTGATTTGGATGACTTTGGCTTGGAAGAACTTGAAGTTGGGCTTCCAAGATTAACAGTGGGAAGTTGGCTTCCTTGGGTAATTGAAGCAGTTGGGTTCTGCTGAGCTTTAACCATGGCAAGTGTAGGAGCATGAATGTTAATAGGGAACTCAGTTTGAACAAGTTCAACAATGCGGGGAATTTTATAATTATCCCACCATTTAACCGAATGAATCCTTTGAATCACATCATCAAAAATGCCATAGTGCCATTTAAATATCCAAGGGATCTTATATTTGGATATAAAAATAAGCAATTTAGGGAATTTCTTCTGTTGTGGAGTGAATGAGAAAACAATTGAAAAATAGTTAGCCTGTTCCAGCACAATAGCTGGGAAGATATCTAAAATGGCGCCATAATGAGTCCACTATCGCAGAAACCAAGTGGGTAATTCAGATTTGAACTTTTGATCAAACTGAATGAACCAAGAGTGACTAAATGTTTCAGTCTGATACAGAAATATTTTGAACCAGGCATCAATATAGTCATAATAACTATACTGAAGAGAGTTATTAAGCAATTCTTGAAGCTGATAAGGAGAACCCCATTCAGCCAAGGAAACAATGTTGTGAATATAGAGTAAATGATAAACAACTTTACTAGTGTAAATACGATCATAAATAGGTTTAATCACAATGGATTGATGGTTGAACAGAATGTCTTTGTAAAAGGTGATTGTTTTCTCTGGATGCATGGGAACAAAATGCCATCCAAGCGGAAAATAGGATTTAACTGGTCAGCTCGACCCCCGTAATAATCAGCGAAGTGGCAATCTTAAAAGTATTGACATCACAAACTTCTCTGCAAAGCACGATTTGGGTTGGATTTGTCTCTAACAACTCATAGCCTCACTGAAAATAAAAATGCGAGTAAAATTACAACTCAAAGGAGTTTTGTCAAACGGAATTGCCAAGAATAAAAACCTAACAGGTTGTTATTGATAGGTCAACTTTAATGGTGAATTGTGGATGATATAGGATGCGAAAGGGGGAAGAACTGTAATGGAGAGGAGGGAGGTTAGAGTAGAAAATGGCTGCAGGGGTAAGCCTTGGTATTGGTCTTTACATCACCATTGTTGTCGAACACTCTTCTCTTTATTCTTCGTATGCATCATCATTGTCATCGATGATGGACACATTTCAACTTACTCCATTTTGTTTATGCGATCACTCCCACAAACCTCAAGTTCCTTAACTTGTATGTGATATTTGTGGTCTTCACCATTCTCATTCAAGTAGTTTGCATGGCTATTGTTGGATCCTTCCTATTCAATTCTTTTCTCTCAAGAGTTTATTGTGTATGGACAATAATTCTTCTTGTTTGTCTTCATATCCAAGTAACAAAAAATAAACAAGGAATTCCAGGATTTGCCACCATAACTTGCTTTTGTAGCTTTTGTGCTCAACACTTTGGTTAAAATCAAAAGTGAAAATGATTTTCATTTGAGGGGAAAAAAAATTAGGAAAAGGGAATTTTGATTCAAGTATTGTATATGTGATATTTTACATTTTAACAAGAAAAAAATTAATATTAAATAAAAATTAACACGGATGATGATAAGATTTTGACAATTTGTTTTGAAACTTAATAATGCTTGTGTTGATAATTATGTAATTGAAAGACAAAAAAAAAAATGTAAACTCATACCAATTGAGCATTTTTATCGCTATTATTGTATTGATAAAGTGAAGCAGTATTTTTAAACCAATGTTTAGAAGAAAAAAAAAACACTAGTGTAATTGACGAGTAATTTTTGGTCATTACTTAATATCCTTATAGAATGGTCATTCTCTCTATTCGTAATTCAATTTTTATTATGTTTTAATGAATCAAATGTAAAAATAAATATTTTGATAGAATGACCATCCATTTTACTTTTATTCTAGAAAATTACAAATCTGTTGTGAAATATTTGGATAACCATTAAAAGAGATGTAATTGGAATTGAAGAGTATTTCTTCATATAAAAAGACAAAACAGAAAGTGGTAAAAATTTGAAGACCTTTGTGAATCAATTAGTATGCAGCTCCTAAATTCATACACTATGATGTCATTGAACCAATTACACGTCTTCATGTATTGGTTGATATGCCTATAAAAGCAAACCTATACATAGTGACAACATCCATCAGAGGAGAAAAGAAAGAAAGGAGAAAGGATATTTTTGTGTGGTACAAGGGTGTTTATTTCCTACCACGTTATTATTGGCTCCATTATTATATGTATGCTCTATTGATGAGCAACGAAGGTGTTGAATATATTAGTGGAAGATAGATTATTCTCTTAGCCCAAATTGTTTGTTATTTACCTTTGATCCTTACTTTCTGTTTATTAGTTTTATAACACGTTATCAGCACGAAATTTTGACTAGCTGAGAAGGAAAAGTGGAATCACATACAAATAAGGTTGCTGTGATTTTTCTACAAAGTGGTTGAGTTAAGTCTAAATAAATTTTGAATAAATATTTTATAAGAACGGTTCATGATAAGGCTAATTCTATATTTTTCTTAATATATTCAATAATACTAAATATATTATCATTGTTGTGTTGAGTGCTCAAATATGTCAAATCCTTCAAAATCAGAATTCATAGATCTTGATATTTCGGGAAATATATTTATCTTGGATACTTGATGTTGAGATCCACCTTGAGATAATGGATCTTGGAGTTACCATTAAAAATTAAAATGAAGCATCCCTGAAGGATCATGCAAAGGCAATTATATTCAATCACCACCATCTCCAAAAAGAATTAAAACTGAATACCTCATGGTAACATATTCACTTATTTTGTTGAAAGAGAAATACGAGTACCAGAAGACCGTAATCCTCCCAAAAAGCTCCCTATAATTGATTGCACCTGAAATTGTAAAATTATGAATCAGTTAGTGAATATGATCTATAGAATGTGTGTTGAAATTTGCACGCTGATAATATGTTCTTGTAGTAGCAATATAAAGATCGTTGATCTACAAAGTACTCTGAACTGATTTCATGTCTTCTTGTGGCTAAATAAACTAAGCAATTGCTATTGAAAAATCATCAATCTCGTCCAACAAGCTTTGCTCCATTCCTTAAAGTGAATGGGGTTGCATTTCATGATTGTGGACGAGAGAGAAGTCATGATTTGGAAAAAAAGAAAGAAAAAAGAAGTAGAAAGGTTTACATAATAGAATCTCCCAAGAATGATGTATCTATCCATGCATGTATTCATGGTGCATATGCATGACAAATAAATCTGCTAGAAAATAGAGTGATTACTATGCATAAATAATTACTATTCATGTTTTGAAAGATTTCACCCCACAGTTCACTATTCATCCTCATTCATCATTGTGCATTACTTTAACAATTTTTTCAAAAATACTATTCATCAACAGTATTTTACTATTGAAATTTTTCCTACTTGGAGTGTTTGCCTTCTAAGTACAAGCCTCAATAAAATAAACAAAAGAAAAGATTATTGATGATAAAAATATTCATATATTTGTTTTAATGATGCTTTTGGAATTTGTATTTTCTTGTTTGATCATGTTGTGGAACTGATGATTAATTGTTTATAGATATGGATTTTACTAATGTATTGATTAATTCTAAAATGTTTAGTAAAAGTATTTATTTAGTAGACAATATAAAGACACCTACAATTCTTTGTAATGAAAAACATTTTATGATGAAAAAAAACTGATATAAAATCTCAAGTTCTGCAAACTTGATTGAAAGCTTTGAAAGAGCCAATATTATGATTGTCAAATAGAATCAAATTTGATAATGATGAAGTATATTTTGCCAGATCCAGAAGACATCTGTTAAGTTTTAAAGATATATGTCATATTTGTTATTGAAACCATAAATAAAGGTAAAGAAAAATATCTATATATTACTTCTACTGAAGTTGCTTGATATTCATGTGGGTTGTATTATACGACAATGAAAGCAATTGAATCAAATGTTGAGATACACTAGAAGTGCTCCAACTTAATGCACCAGAAGTGTTATAATCCAAAAAGCATTCATGTTAGGGCATGATTACCCTGAGCATCCGGGATTTATAAGGATGTATTGTATTATTAAAAATTCAAATAAGACATCTATTAAAGAACTAGAAGATTCTTTTACCAAGTGATTATTCATGCTTTGCCTATTCATTGGAAAAATTAATTATTAGACTATCCCATTCATATCAATATGGACTATTCATTATTTCATGATTTTGATAGATACATTAACTAGATAGTCTTATTCATAACGCAACTTTAATGATTATTGTATACATGTTGGTATTGATGTCAAGCATCCTACCGCACATGTTCATACTCAAAATGGTATAGTTTAATATTTAATTAAATGGTTTTAGTTGATCGCTCAACCTTTGCTTATGAAAGATAAAGTACCTGTTTCAGCATGGGGCCATGCTAGACCAGCTGTACACATGAGTACTCACCATTATAGCTTGTATTTGGTCAACCATCAAATATTGTTTATTTAGAATGTTTGGTTATACTTAATATGTTTCTATTGCAAATGGGTCTTCAACGTAAACTTGGAGTTTATGTTAGTTTTGATTCTTCATTTATTATTAGATATCTTGAATCCTTAACATGTGATGGATTTAAAGCATGTTTTGAGGATTGTCATTTTGATAAAACAATCTTCCCATCATCAGGGGGAGAAAAGTTGCAGCCTGAAAACTCAACGTGAAATCACTTGAAATAATTCGATGTTATCTTACCTTGATCCTTGTGAACTAGAAGTTCAAAGGATTATTTATTTTCCAAGTATAAGAAAATCAATTACTGGATGTCTACGTGGACTCTAAAAATATAATAAAATCCTATATTCCAGCTGCTAATACTCCAACAAAAATTGATGTCCCTGAAGGACAATCTGCTGGTATAGCTGTAAATGTATCTAAGTCACGCTAGAAGCGTGGTAGACTTGTCGGTGCAAAAGATAAAATTTCTTGAAAGAAGAAGACAATTGGTATTCTTGAAGAGACCATTTCTAGCGCTCCTAAAGAGGCTATATCCACACTATCAAAGAGGTGCTCCAGAAGAGACTATACCTAGCACTCTTGAATAGGTTAAACTCATAAAAAATTCTTAGTGCTCCTGGAGAGGGTAGACCCACAAAACAAATTATTATAAATCTATCTAATTCTCCTACTTATAAACATCCTGAAGTAGAACCTCCAGAAGAAGAATCTCTTGAAAAGTTATCCCTCGAAGTGGAATCTCCTCAAAAGTTATCCACTGAAGTGGAACCTCATGAAGAGTTATCCTTTGAAGTGGAATTGGTACCTGAAAATAATGAGATCTCAATACATTATATAAATACAAGAGATATTTGGGATATAAATTAAACTGTTGTTAACAACATATTTTCGTTTAAAAGTTGCTCTTAATATTACCAGAAGTAATGGTGAAAACGTTACTAGAAGTGATGATGATAATACACCACAAATAGTAGAAGAATGACGACATAGAAATAATTAGCCAATGTGGAAATAAGCAATATAAGCAGAGTTAAACTCGATTACAAAAACGTGAAGTATTTGGACCTGTAGTATAACCCCTTGAAAGGACATAGCTTGTCAAATATAAGCGGGTATTGTTTGATATAAGTGGGTATTTGTGCTACAGTGCAATGAGAAAAATGAAATTGTTAGATATAATGCGTAACTTATTGTGCAAGATTTCTTATAGAAACTTAGTATTGACTATGATAAAACTTATTCACCTATAATGAATGCAATTGCATTTAGATTTCTCATCAGCTTGGTAATCATAGAAAATTTAATGGATGTGGTTACAACATATTTATGGATCACTAGATAGTGATATATATAAGTCCCAGAAGGATTTAAGATGCCTGAAGCATTTAATCCAAAACTCAGAAGTGTTTATTCTATCAAGCTGCAAAAATTTTTATACGGGTTAAAACAATCCAAATGCATGTAGTATAATCGTCTCACTGAGTATCTGTTGAAAGAGAGATATGAGAATGATCCAATTTACCCGTGCATTTTTATGAATAAATCAAAATCTAGATTTGTAATTGTTGCAATATGTAGCGATCCTGATTTTGACTCGATCAATTTCGGGTCAGCTCGCCGAAAGCAAAAATGCAAAATGCATTCAAAAATTACTTATGGGAAAGTGTATTTCACGCTCGAGCGACCTTGTTTATCAGTCCGTAAATTAGGGTTCCAAATCACTTTTTGCAGCCCCTTCTCTTTCCAAAACTCTCCAAATTTCCTGATCTAGAGCTTCTCTCTCTATAAGTCATCTTCTCTCTTTGATTTCTCCGAATCCATTGGGATTTAAGCCTAAGTTCTTCACCAAAGTTGGTTATCACCTCAGGGGCTTCATTGTGTGCAGTGGAGATTGAGTTTCGACATCGTAAATTTTGGGGTTTCATATCAGATTCTCTTCAAAACTTGAGATAGGGATTTTCTTTGAGTTATATATATATTTTTGCAAGATCTAGATGATTTTCGAAATCATCCTTTGATAACTTCTGAAAATTGATTGTTGATTTAAGAAGTTGAGTGATTTTGAAAGTGGGTTTGTCTCTTGTTCTTTTAAAATAATCTTATGGGTTTTGATCTTCGTTGATTGAAGAAAAGATGATTTTGAAAAGTTTTCTTTCAAAAGATTTGAGTTGTATAGTTTTGGTGAGAAAACCTAGAATTTGGGAATTTTCTTTAGAGACTGAAAATCCATAAATGATATTGTTATATTTATTTTGTGTGTCAAAATAAATGGATGTTTGTAGAATTTCTTATTTATGTTTATATAAATGATGAATTTCAAGAAATATGAGAATTATTGTTTATTTTGAAAATTATTGTTCAAAACGTTGAAACAGTCTTGAAATGACTAATTGTTGAGGATACTTGAGAAGACGGAATCGTACTATTCCTTGGATTATTAATTGGGATAAAAGTGTTCATATTTATCTTGTGAAATTTCATTGAAGTGAGAAATGAGAATTTTGATCACAATGGGAATATTGTGTGGGAGTATTGAAAGTGGAAGAAATATTACATTGTATTATTAATCATTGCATTGGCATATCAGTTCATTTGATTACATTGAACTTTGAAAGTTGATTTGAAAACTTGCATTGAGAAACGAATGTTGAGAAACAAGTTTTCATGAAATGGTTTTGGGGTAAATACAATGGTAAGTCTTGAAAGGTAGTGTAGAGAATGGTGTTGAGCCTTCCAGTCAATACTGGTAAAAATAACAGATTATGGGTGTCAAGCCTTCCGGTTGATACCGGTAAAAATGACAAATCGGTAGTACTTGTATAGTTTACTTGCAGACACTGACCTAGGGATTATCAGAGTCGTATTTACCACCCTTGAAATAAATTGTTAAGTTTTGAACAATTGAAATTACATGACATCATTGAGCATGATGGTTTTCAAAAGATAAAATTGTGATTTATCTTCAAAAAGGGCATAGCATAGCATGTGCATTTCATCTCTTGAGACTTGTATAAAATGTATATACTTTGTTAAGAATTTCCTACTGGGCTTGATGCTCACCCTACGAGATTTTTGTACAGGAAAAGATGTGGTGATTCCACCCAACTAGGGGCGTGGAAGTGTGTGTGTTGGGAGTACAATGCTCTCATTTTGCGTGACTTTGTTTTGTAAGCCAAGGGTTGTATTTGTGTGGGTTTGAATAACCATTTTGTGTAATTGGGCTTAAGCCTTGGAAACTTGTAAACCCTTGAGGGTATCTATTTGTTTGTTTTATTTTGTTTTGAATTGAATGTATTATCGTATGAGAACTATTTGTGTCATGTAATGCAAGTATGGGAATTTATTTCGATTTTCCTTTAAAGAACCATGATTGTTGTATCAACATTGGGCTTAGAAGTTGGGGCGTTACACAATATATGTTGATAATTTGAATCTTGTGGAACTCTAGAAGAGCTTACATAAAATACAAAATATTTAAAATGAATTTGAAATGAAAGATCTTAGCAAAACGAAATTTTGTATCGGCTTGCTGATCGAACATTTGACAAATGGAATTCTTATTCATCAATTAGAAAGTCTTGAATCACCTTTATATGAAAAAAAGAAAAAAGAAAAAAAGCTCTTCCATTAAATACTCCAATGGTTTTCTCGCCCTTCCAAAGATGGTGAAGAAATTCTTGGTCCTGAAGTACTATATCTTAATGCAATTAGTGCTATTATGTATCTTATAAATTGTACTAAGCCCAATATTGCATTTGCTATCAAATTATTAGCAACATATAGTTCTACATCAACCTAAACACTTTGGAATGGAGTGAAGTAAATATTACGTTATCTTCGTGCAACAACTAATATGGACTTATTTTATTCAAATGAATCAAAGTTGCAGCTAATTGGATATGCAGATGCTGGATATCTCTCTGATCCACATAAAGGCAGATTACAAACAAGATATGTTTTTATGTATAAAAATACTGCTATATCTTGGTGATCAGCAAAACAAACATTGACTGCTACTTCTTTAAATCATTTAGAGATACTTGCAATTCATGAAGCAAGTCGAGAATGTATTTGACTTAAATCCATAATCCAACGTATTCAAGAAAGATGTGGATTGTCTTCAACAAAAGATAGTCCAACCATATTATATGAAGATAATGTTGCATGTATCACACAGATCAAATGAGGCTATATCAAAGATACACTCAAGTGATAATCCGACAAATCTATTTACTAAAGCACTACCGACTGCAACATTCAAGAAATTGGTGCATAATATTGGAATGCGTCGACATAGAGATTTATTATGCAGCTTTGAGGGGGAGTCATCCATTTAAGCAAATTTGTAGATTGTACTCTTTTTCCTTCATCTAAGGTTTTTTTTCCACTAGGTTTTCCTTAGCAAGGTTTTAATGAGACAATCTAAACAAATCACATACAAGAATATTATACACTTTTTCCTTCACCAAAGGTTTTTTCCACTAGGTTTTCCTTCGTAAGGTTTTAATGAGGCGTATTCTTAGTATATGGTTATCCAAGGGGAAGTGTTGTGAAATATTTGGATAACCATCAAAAGAGATGCAATTAGAATTGAGGAGTATTTTTTCATATAAAAAGACAAAATAGAAAGTGGTGGAAATTCGGAGACCTTTGTGAATCAATTAGAATGCGGCTCCTGAATTCATGCACTATGATGTCATTGAACATGTCATTGAACCAATTGCACGTCTTCATGTATTGGTTGATATGCCTATAAAAGCAAACCTATATGCATTGTGACAACATCCATCAGAAGAGAAAAGAAAGAAAGGTGAAATGATATTATTGTGTGGTACAAGGGTATTTATTTCCTACCACGTTATTATTGGCTCCATTATTATATGTATGCTCTATTGATGAGCAGCAAGGTGTTGGATATATTAGTGGAAGATAGATTATTCTCTTAGTCCAAATTCTTTGTTATTTACCTTTGATTCTCACTTTCTCTTTATTAGTTTTACAACAAAATCAAAGGGTTTTTTTTTTTTTAAGGGCTAAATTATACGTATGTAATAAATATTGCCTTTTGTTAAAACTATTGTGCATGAGTTAAAAAAGACCATAAATTCTGAAGCTATTTCAATTACTTTTATAAAAAATAATAAATAATATTGAAAATGGCCAGAAGAGATTAATTGGAATGAAGGCTCCATTTGTTTTGATGTAAAATATTTTTCTTAGAAATATTTTACTTATTTTCCAATTTTTGGTTGAACAAAAAGTAAGTAAAACATTTTTTAAGGAAAATATTTTTACATTATGTTTCCAAAAATGACTTATCTTTAAAAATTTTGGAAGTCAATTTTTACAAAGTTGACTCTCACTCACTACCTTTTCTACACATTTAACATTTTGAAATAAATATCTTAGCTTACTAAAATGTCATAAGTGACACTTTATTGAATCAAAATTTCTCTTTTAGGCAATAAAAAGGTTTTGTTTCAAGTGTCAACCAAATGCCAAAAAAATAAAACAAAAATAATTTTTTTTGTGTAACATCAATTTACAAGAAAAATATTTTACATCGAAACAAATGGAGCCGAAATGTGAGAAATAATGAGAACGGAGCAGAGAGGGTAAAATTGCCATTTTGTTTCATAGTTTAGTTGATATCATTATTTTTTTGGAGTGTTTCTAATAGTCCTCACTTTTTTACTTTGGATCCCCCAATATTCATTTTTTATTACAATTTTGTTCCCATTCTTATCTTCGCCAACCCTATCCCTAATCTTATCCCCATATTTTCTCTGACTAACAACCTCTGGGACACCCTTCCACCTACAATCCCCGTTATTCGTTATCCTTTTCTAGTGACCTCTCTCCCTACAGCAATACTCCTCCCTTTTCTAGCAACCCATTCACCATTGCAACAATCACCCCTTATCCTCCCACTGATAATGGTTTTCCTCAACCTCACTACTCTTCACCGTTGTGATGTCAACCATCACAATCTCCACCATCGAGATCACACCGCTAATTTCTCATCACCCTATCACACTTCGGTGAGTACTCCAATCCATTGCCTTACCCTCGTCGCCATTCGGATAAAAAGTAAGATGAAGGGGTGCAATGAAATGGAAGTAAAGTCAAGAATATGGTAGGGGTCCAAAGAAATATAGGTGGGGAGCAATTTTAGAAGGTGAGGGGCTAAAGAAATAGTGGGGTCCAAAATAAAAAGTGAGAGGTATTAGTAGCAATCTTTTTTTTTTTTAATTTTTTTATTACAATAATAAACTCAAATGAAATTAGTAAAAATGACAAGTTTTCAAATGAGACACCCAATCTCATAATTAGAATTAAACCCACCCACTAAATTATAAGAGTTGAGAGCACCCATCTCCATCAAACCCACACATCCATACACACAAATCAAGCATTCTTTGACAAATCTGGCAAGTTTTATCTGGCAAGCCTTCTCTAATTGGACAAGTTCACATGACTTAAGACTTGACTTCCTCAGCTGGGCTCCTTGTTATGAGTGAAACATTTTCCAGCAACCCCAATATAGTGAGATGAATGGAGCATCACAATGTCAGCTTAGGGAAGGTTCATAGTTTTGATGAGATTCGTAGGTTGGAGGAGGTTGAACTTGTAATCGTGAGTATTTTCAAACACACAAAATAAATAAATAAAATAGTTTGACATTTTCTTGGTATTGAACTCTCGAACATATGCAAAAAAAATAAATAAATAAGAAGCAACACAAGACCAAATTAGAGGCATTAAGCTAACAAGGTCTAACCGAACAAATAAACATTGTTTGGCTGGGTAGTTCCAAACAAATAAACAGTGTTCGGAAGTTCAGTGGAAACATTTTCCAGCAACCCCGACATAGTGAGATGAATGGAGCATCACAATGTTAGCTTAGAGAAGGTTCATAGTTTTGATGAGATTCGTAGGTTGGAGGAGGTTGAACTTGTAATCGTGAGTATTTTCAAACACACAAAATAAATAAATAAAATAGTTTGACATTTTCTTGGTATTGAACTCTCGAACATATGCAAAAAAAATAAATAAATAAGAAGCAACACAAGACCAAATTAGAGGCATTAAGCTAACAAGGTCTAACCGAACAAATAAACATTGTTCGACTGGGTAGTTCCAAACAATAAACAGTGTTCGGAAGTTCAGTGCCGAATAGAGTTTGGAACAAATTTGAGTTTGGTCCCATGAGATTGTCGTTAGTGGTGAGAAATTATTGTCGGTAGAGAGAGAGAGAGAGAGAGAGAGAGAGAGAGAATGGCCGGCGGTGATATCATTGGTGGCCAGTGGCAATATCAGTACCCGATGGTCACATCATCGGTGGTCGATTTTGAGAGGGGCTACAATGGTGGATTTTGAAAAGGTGAGGTTGTTGGGTTTTTAGGAGAGTGTAGGGTTTTTTGGAGGGGGTGCTAATTGTAAGGGTGTGTAATGTTTTGTAGGAATGATAGTTTTGGTGTTATATGGGGATCCTTTGAAATTTTCTCAATGTCAAATTTTATAGGTGGGGATTCAAAGAAATTTGATGTTCTAAGGATTAAAGTCAGGGCTATTAGTAGCACTTTATTTTCTATCCAGTCAATAAATAATGTTTATTTTTTTTCCCTTTAACATTGTGTTTGGTTTGAGTGAATTGGAGAGAAAAGAAAATAAAATAAATGGAGAGAAATGAAACCACTAAATATTATTCTGTTATAATATCAAAACTACAATTTTAGATATAGAACAAATAAAAAGACTGACACTTATAAAAATGTTGATTTGGTAAAATAACATTACATCATTTCATTTATTTTATATAGCTTAACCAAACAAAATAGGAGATAAATCAATATCATTTCTTTTATTTTCTCTCAAATCTATCCAAGCAAAATGAAAAGAAATCACAATAATATTTTCTTTCTCTTCTCTTGTGACTTCTTTTTTTTAATTTTTTTTTTTTGGACAAAGATAGCGTTAGTACGTTAATATAGTCATATTACAATTGAAAGGGTTTGTGACTGTTCCATCAACTCGAACCTCTGACTTCTTCCTTACCACACTCTAAGGTGTTACTGCTGGAACATTGGGCCAAACCCCAAGGTCTTCTCTTATAACTAACTTATAATTTCTTTTCTTTTCTTTCCTAAGTTACTAAACATATTTGGGAATATACTATTTTAATAAATTTTTAATTAAAATATAAGATGAAAAAAATTAGTATGTCTTATAACTTACTTATCATTTCTTTTCTTTTCTCTCCTAAGTTACTAAACATAGGATAAGGGTTGTTTTTGAGAATAAATTATTTTAATAAATTTTTAGCTAAAATATAAGATGAAAAAAATTAGAATATTTAAAATAGTTTTTTTGATTTTTTACGAAAAAAAAATTCATGTAAAATATAGAGAATAAAGGAAATCTTTTATCTTTTGGTATAATTATTTGATTTTTTTAGTGATTATTAAACTTTTTAAATGTTTTTAAGTTCCCCAAAAAAAAAAAACTGCCCCCTTTTTTTTTGTGAGTAAATTCATCTTTCTATTACTTTTTTCACTAAAAATAGTACACTATATTTAGACTAGAAAGTGACACATGTCATGCGTGTGCAATTCAAATAAGTAAATATAAAATAAAATATTTACTAAATACTGTGTTATAGTCAAGTGGTAAGAATCATATTTTACAAATTTATGATCCAAGATTTAAGTCTTACTTATCTATGTTTTTTTTTTCTTGTAATTAAAAAATAAAAGACACATGACAAAAGGAGAAACCATCAAATATTTGGACACCAAATTCAGTGCTCACGTATATAATAGAATAAAAGATAGATAGATGAACCAAAGACCCGGATGATTTCCCTAACTAAGGCACTTTCACAACTTTATTCCTATAGCGATCCCGGTTGTCCCTTTACTGTTCTGTTGTATTCCGGACTCGGTTCCGTGGAGTTGGTAGTTGTATCTATCTTGTTGTCGTACTTTAATTCCATTTTGTTTAAGTTTTAGGATGTGTTGGGCATGTTTCGAACAGGTGGGTTGAACCTTGGTCTAAAATCTTGTTGCCAGGTTTTTGGTCGTTCCACTCGAGCGGGCCTTGTTGCGCTCGAGCGGAGATTGCACACTCCCAGTATTTCGTGTCCCTGCAAAACTCCTGCAGGTGTGTTTTTTACGCTCGAGCGGTAGCGCTCGAGCGGGTACTCTGGCGCTTGAGCGGGTAGTACTTTTTGATGTAAGTTCTGGGAGGGGGAAATCTACGCTCGAGCGGACTGGTTTTCGCGCTCGAGCGGATGTACTTTATTCTTGTGTCTTGGCGCTCGAGCGTACCTAGTTGTTTGTTCTTGACGCTCGAGCGTTGTGTTCTCTGCTCGAGCGGGAATGTCGTATATCAGTTGGCAGCTGGGCATTTTAAAATCACTTTTTACATTCTCTCTCTCTCTCTTACTTTCTAAAAAGTTATTTTGAGAGCTCCTCTCTCTAGAAACTCCCTTCTCTCTAGGGTTTGATCTAGTTAGAGTGTCTTCCTATCCTCCGGCCTTTGTAAAAAGTGTGTGGATCGTCGATGGCTCCATTTTGATCCGTGAATCTTTGAGTTTGGAGCATTTTGGTTTTCTTCAACTTCCCCGTTTGAGCTCTAACTTCGAGGTAGGGATATCCTACTCCTTCTCATGAGTTTTGTCTTTGAATTTTAGTATTTTGATGAGTTGGGGGTTGTTGGGTAATTTTGAGAAAGTTTGGGCCTTTGTGTAATTTTACAAAAGTTAGGGTTTTGTTTATATAAACTTATATGCATGTTTGGTATAGAGAAATGAGATCAATATTGGTTTATTGATGAAAATGGAACCTTAGGGTTGTGATGTTAATTATGGGAAAGACTCTAATTACATTGATAAATTAATTGGTATAATTAATTTGAAGAAAGGATGAATTAAATTGAGAATGTTGGAATTGGAGGTGTACGGGATTAAAGGGTGTAGTTTGATTCGTTCATCGCTCACCTAGTTGAAATGTTGATTATATATCCATTTGGTGCATTTATTTTCAGTATAGAAATAACTGCTTTGGGCTACCGGTGGAGGATAGTCTTGATTGTTGTAGACACTGCATGATGATTAGGCAAACTAAAACTAATCGATTGAGTATGCTATTGAATATAGCAACTGGAATAATACATTAACTCTATGTATTGATTGATTGTATATGATCTATATTTATCTACATGTGTTGTGTGGGAGGAGATGGGGGATGTACTCCACGGTTTAGGGGAAGATAGGGGATAGACCTCTAAACTGGATTTTGTGTGACATTGATACAGCACTACAATGTGTATCAAGTGTTGATTATGAAAGAGTTTGAATTGATTTGATATAACACTAAAATGTATATCGTTATCAATTGTAAAGTATAGAAGTGATTCTATGTTATGTTGATACAACACCGAAATGTGTATTTTTCGCAAAGTGTGGGAATGGTTTATGTGTTATTGATACAGCATTAAAATGTATATCCCTCATGAATTTTGAAAGTGTTTTAAAGATGAGTCTAAATCTCATTTAGTTATTTGGCTAGGTGTTGAGCCTTGTTTTCAAACTCAAAGTTGGAAAAGACATGGGAAATGAAATGTAACATGGACTTAATGTCATGAAATCGAAATGTGATATATGTGGATGTATCTGTGTTGACCATCTATCAACTGCTAATCTTTTAGTCATTGTTCATGGCTGGTTTAGTGTATTTCTACTGGGCTGTGGCTCACCCTCTATGGGACATCATTTTCAAGTACAGGTAGCATGCCACCTCCAAGGACATAGCTTGGGTTAGAGGCAGATAGACTGCTTGTTATTTTCTTTCTTTTGATGTATTACATATAAATTCAAGCCAAGGGCTTAAGATGTATTGAGTTAGCACTCTTCTTTTTGTAACCAAGTGTTAACTTGGAAAGCTGTAAGCCCGTAGGGCATTTGCTTTTGTTGTTAACATGTAATACTTTTGTAAGAACTATTCAGACAAATGGAAAGATGATTGGTTTCTTTGTATCAATGCATGCCTAAGTTGATGGGTTTTAATGTTATTATTTTGAGGGCATTACAATTCCCACTCTAGGGTGTGTTTTTATCTTTTTTCCTATTATAGGGTAAAACGGCATTAGGAAAGCCGTGTTCTGGAAACCGACTTTTCAAAAGCCGTGTTCTACAATTAAAATAATAAAAAAAATATATACTCAAAAAAGTGGCTTTTCAAAAGCTGGTTTTAATTAAGTTTTAACTAATTCTTAATTAATTAAAAACGATTTTTCTAAAAACGTTTTTACACTAAATTTTTTTAAAATTTATTTTTTTATTTTTTATTTTTAGATGGTTCGGAAATGAAAAATTTATTTTCAACATAAATATTTTTTGACCAAATTTTTTTTTATACAAAAAGCGATTTTCTGAAAACCATTTTTATATAAAAAAAATTTCTTGTTTGTGTTTGGGTTTAAGTGACCCACGTTTTTTTTTACTCCAACACTCTAAACACTTAGGCCCTGTTTGTTTTCAGAGGTAGAATAGAGGGGATTCATAGTAAGGGGATTAAATAAAATTGTGTTTGTTTTGATGATAGTTGTTAGTGTAGGAATTGAATTTTATGTATTGTATTTGATCATTGTAACTTTCACAGATGCTTGTAATGAACTGATGGTATAGTCGTTGATATTATCATGTTGTTGCTACACTTGCTGCATCAGAAGAAAGCTTCGCAAGATACTTAACATTACGATATCTCTCGTCTTTTTTTCACTCTTTGATTTAAGTTTTGTAATTTGAATTATATTTTTTATAAACCGCCAATCCGCCCGAACCGCCAAGGCAAATCCGATACCACATCCACCTCCACCTCCTTCATCCCAATCCTCCTTCCAACCTCCATCTATATCCCTTCTCCATCCTAATCCCTTCCCCAACTCTACAAACAAATACAACACTAAATAACCCCACCTCCATCCTAATCCCCTCCCATCCATTACACCCCAAAACAAACGGAGCCTTAACACCATCACCACTTGAAAGGAAGAAGACCCATGTTGAAACACTCCAACACCCACGTTGTTTTGGTTCCCTACAAAGAAGACAAAGATGCGAAGCAACAACTGTTGTCCCACCGCGACCAGCAAAAAACGAAGAAGACCACCGCGACCAATAGCTGCTGCTATCCCACCTCTTTATCACACCATAGCGGTCCCTCATTTATCATGCCGGAGCTTCGCACATCTCTCTTCCATCCTCCAGATTCAAACTTGTTTTGCAGAAATTATGGTTTAAATTTTTGATTTGTGGATTTTCAATTTCAAAATTAGGGATTTTTAAAATTAGGGTTTTGATTTTGATTGAGAATATGTTTACCTGACATTAGTAAACAATTTGATAATTTTTTTGTGAAAATGGTTTTTTCTAAAGCCGTTTTATAAAACGGTTTTTCTAAAATTGTTTTTTGTATTCAAAATATTTTTGGTAAATAAATATTTTTGTTGAAAATATAAATTAAAAAAAAATAGTGTATAAATGGTTTTACAAAAAAATGTTTTTAATTAATTAAAACTGTCTTTTAAAAAATTGAGGGTGTGTTTGGTTTGTGTTTTGAAATAAATTTTCAAAAAAAAATTTGGAGAGAGAGTTTAGAATTTTTTTTAGTTTGTTTGGTTGTATATTTTGAACTTTTTTTTGGAGTTTTGGAGTTTTGGAGTTTGTGATGATTTGATATTTTGTTGTAGTTGAGTAGATGTGTGTGAGGGAAAAAGTGATTGAGAATGAGAGAGGAGAGAGAGAATGTAATTGATTGATATGTAGGAGAGAGAAAGTGATTTTGAATTTTTTTTTTCAAAAAATTTGAACCAAACAAAATTTTAAAATTTTCTCAAAAATTATATCTTGATACAAACCAGACAAACCTTGATTTTCTATAGCATAATGCTTTGTAGCTCGAAAAACAAAGGCTCGAATGGCCCAAAATCTTACTTATATTCTCTCTCCTCGCTATCTCGTGCTCTATCCTTCTCAGACTCCAAACCATCTCTGTCTCCTGATCCCAAGTCACTCTCTACTCATACAGTAACGATGACGCCAAAATCCTCTCATCCCAAATCCCTCTCATCCCTATGCCGAAATCCTCTCATCTTTGTTAAACCTCCATCTGTACTCAAACACAAATGACGAACGCCGAAAAAAACTCCTCACCTACCAATGCGATGCTTCTTATACGCTAACAACGCCGGAAACTCGTCATTACGTATCAAAAGAAAACGAATCTGAGGTAAACCCAAATTCGACAAAACTAGGTTTATGTTTTGGCTTCAATTTCTATACGAACTTGTCGATTGTGGCTGTTTCATTTTGGATTTTGCCTTCAATTTGTGTTAGGGTTCCCTTTAATTGTGAGAAAATGTGTTTGGGACTTATGAATCTATGATTGTTAGGGTTTTGTCATTATGGGTTTTGTCTTCAATTTATGATTGCTATTTTGATTTTGATTTTAAACCAAATTTGTAACTTCTGAACTTTGTGCATTTGGTATGGAAATCTATTGATGAAATATGTTGAATATGTTCTTTGAAATGTGGGTTTTGCTTTAAATTCATAATTGTTCTTTTGCGTTAAATCTGAAATGTGAACTTTGTGCATTTGAAATATGGAAATTTGTTGATGAAATATGTTCTTTATCAATTATTCTAACTTAGTTGAATCTGTTATTTGAAATGTGGGTTTTGCTTTAAATTCAACATGTGCAAAAATCTGTTAATAAGTTCATATGCATGTTTTGGGTTTTGGTTTTGCTTTAAATCTAAAATATGGGTATTGCTTTAAATTTACAATTATTGATTCAAAGAAAATCTTACTGAATTTAGAGCGGATTGATAATATTCCAACTAACTTATCTATAATAGTTTACATTCCTTATGACATTATGCATTAGTATGAGGCTTGTCAAATTTTGTAGTTGGATCACATTACACATTATGCATCAGTATGAGGCTTGACATTATGCATCATTATGTATCAGTATAAGGCTTGTCCAACTAAGTGCTATTTGGTAGTTGAATCTGTCACACTATCGAACATACAAGTAATCAGGAAGAAATTAAAATGGCTTTCGTATTTTGTATGCAGATTAAAAAATGGCTTCATCTTCTACTAATAATAACAACATAAGATTAAAACCAAGATTATGTGATTGTGGAAGAACAACTATACGAACTAATGAGAATGAAAATCAAAGGCGTTTGTTTTTTGTTTGCCCATCAAAATATGTAAGTATCTATTATATGAATTAATCTTTTAGTATTTGCAAATTTATTTGTGTGATTTGATTAACTGATTCTTGTGCATTGTAGAATACTAAGGAACACTACAATTACTTCAAGTTCTTCGATGATGATGACGACGACATTACCTCCACAATCTGTTCCAATGCTGGACCTCAGACAACTATAAGAACAAAAGAATATAACGATCTAAGGAGAATGCTTGGTGAGATGGACAATGAAATTCTTGAGCATGGGTATAAGGCTTCAAAGGCTAGAGCAGAATTTCAAGGCAATGACTTGTGTCATTGTATTTTGTGTCTTGTTGTACTTTATCATCTAAATGACTCAGTTGCTAGGTTTTGGCCCATGTTATGAATGTAATAAAAAACTTGTTTTGTATTTTGTGTCTTTTCCAACTTTATCAACTAAATGACTGACTTGTTACATTTTGGGGAATAAAAGTGAATTTTATGAAAAACCTGTTCTGTATTTTGTGTGTTGTCTATGTGGATTATGTAGATTGTGAGAGGCACAGATCTATATTTCACGTGGATGTTGTTCTAATCTATTTTGAGTTCTACTCTATAAATGTATGTTATATTGAATTGGGAGACGAATGGACCTCTCTTTGTAGACATGGAACAGCCAAGACTGTTGATGACTTAGCACATTAACTGGACATGGAACAACTACCAATTCCAACAAAGAATAAATTCATGAGTTTGTATTTGTATGACCAGCACTAGTGAAGACCTATAATGCAATATATTTTATGAGTATAGACCTGTAATACAACTACAAGTCAAACCATGGAACAACTTACTCCCATAAAACCTACTTCAATACAAATACAACTACAATTCAAACCATGGAACAGCCATGGAACAACTAATACTCCTATAAAACCTGTATGACCAGCACTAGTACTCCCATAAAACCTGCTTCAATACAAATACAACTACAAATCAAACCATGGAACATCCATGGAACAAGTATAATTCAATTAAATTGAACCCCAAATCCAACTACAATTCAAACCAACAACAATTCAATACAAATACAACTACAATTACAACTTAAACCAACATTTTCAAATGAAGCCAAACAATAGCCACAAAATGTATGGAAACGAAATAAAACCAAACAATCCGAAGTTTACAAATGAAATGCACCTACAATTAGTACTGTGAAACTAAAAAAAAAAAAAAATGATGAGACATTTGGATTCGCTTTTATATTCAAGTCAACAAATTTTGATGGTACTATCGAACTTTGACGGCTTATATTGTTGACCATTCCGGATTGAGTCTGAGATGTGCTTCCAATATTGTTCCCTATTTGCATTGTGCTAACCCGTGCCTGTAAAAATAAAGGAAATATTACAACTATTGTCCACAAACATATTCACCAATATAAAATTTAATTTGTCACAGGAATATATATAGTCATATATTCAACACGTACCGGTATATATATACAGTCTTGTGTGCCATCCTTACAAGGAAAATATTAAGGTTGATGTTGCAGCATCTTATCATCAAATAGTAACAAAATGTCATTAGTAATTTGAAATATTATAATATAAACCCACAATAAACAAAGTGCAATACATTAAGTCCGTTCAACACATACCGGTACATACATACTGTCTTGTGTGCCATCCATAGAAGGAAAATAGTAAAGTTGATTTTGCGGCACCTTATGAGGAAACAGTAACAAAATTTAATTAGTAATTTGAAGCATTACTACTAGTCCCAGGAGGTACAGTACTAGTACATGGCGCATTACTCGCACTACCCGATTCAACTATTCTCACTCGATCCTTGATTTCCTTCAACCCAAGTTGAATCACTTTGTGTTTTTCATCATCATTGGTAGCAAGTTCTAGGATCTCATCCAACGTCTTGTGATAGTTAGTATGCAACATTGGATTTAGAGCAACCCCGGAGTTAGTATATGTGGTTGGAATGCATGTGTACCCTCTTTCCAAATCTTTTCTCCATCTTGAAACAATGTATTTATTTGGCACCTCATATATGGACCTCTCAATGAGCACACTAAGTGAATGGGCACACATAATACCTCTAAACTCAAACAACCGACACATACATTGGAGCTCACATTCAATTGAATTACAATACACAACAAATTCCACTTTATTCATCCCCTCACCCGAAAGAATAGCCTCCCTCACATGATAGGTACAAATTGATCCCTCCTCTTTCATAAGATTTGCACGACAGTACATTAGACGCTTTATTTCTGCTTGCACTTCTTTAAATTTTGAATTGGTGTAAGCTGCACGAAATTGCTTCTCAAAACCATACACCGTTAAGCAATCATACAATTTATTACGAGAATTCAAATTTGCTTTTGTCTCTTTCTCTATCTTACTTCTCAATGCATTGTCATACTGCTCAACAAATTGCTTTAAGGTTGTCTTGGAGTTCACATATCCATCAAAAAATGCATTCATGCTTTCATTTCGTTGTGTAGTTGACATGCCAGCCCAAAATATGTCTTTAACATAGGCAGGAATCCACCTATGTCGCTCACGGTATAATACCCCCAACCACTCGTTATCATGCAGATTGAATTTTGCAATCATTGCTTGCCAATATTCCTCAAATTCATCTTTTGTGAATGAATCATAAACTGCATTACTCAAAGCAACCTTTATGGAGTCATATTGCGAATATCCTCTCAATTTCTCCGGAATTTTTTTCATTATATGCCATAAACACCAACGATGTCGAGCCTGTGGGAAGACAATTTCTATGGCATTTTGCATAGCTATGCACTGGTCAGTTATTATAGCTTTTGGGGGAGCATCTGACATGCAACTTAACCATTCTTTGAATAGCCAAACAAATGTCTCAGTGTTCTCATTACATAACAACCCACAACCAAACAAAATTGACTGCCCATGGTGATTAACTCCTACAAACGGAGCAAACGGCATATCATATTTGTTTGTCAAATAAGTTGTGTCAAAGGAAACAACATCCCCAAATGCTTTATAAGCCGCTCTACTCCTTGCATCCGCCCAAAACAAGTTTCGCATGCGACCATCTTCATCAAGGTCAATTGCCGAATAGAAGTTCGAATTATGTTGTTGCATTTTATGAAAATAAAATGCAACTGATTCGGCATCTCCTATCCCAAGTTTCAATCTTCTTGCATTCTCAATATGATTTCTTGCATCTCGTTCATCAAACGTTAATGCCTTATATCCCTCTGCTTCAACAACCATGGAATGAAAATTCCTAGCCACCTCAATCCCTGATACATCGTTAACTTCTAGTTTCCTCTTCACCGGAGTAAGAATCCTCTTATTTATTGCAAAATACCTTGAGTCACTAGGAATCAAATCATGAGTGTGCTCAAGCACAACTGTGGTTAACTTATATCTTCCATCCTTTTGTAGACTGGCTCTTACTCTTGCTTTACAATCAATTTTTGATGACAAAGATGATTCCAGGGGATTTACTTCTGATTTTTTTCTTCTATTCCGCGCCCGAGTACATTCAATTCCAAAGTACTTTACTTCCCCATCACTTGTTACATTTTGTGTTCTATAAGCTATAGCAAATCCAAGGTGTTTCGCATATTTTGCGTAAAATGCATACACTTCTTGCTTTGAGGTAAAATACATACCTTTGTTTGGTTCTTCAACTTCACCACTCTCATTAATTGAAAGATTGTTATCCTCTTCTTCAACTTTCTCATTCCCATTGAATGAATTATTGTTTGAATCAATATCCATTGTAGCTTCAAAACAACAAGAACAATTTAAGTTTCAGAGCTTTTCTACTACTTTTACACTTCTATTTCGGACTGAAAATTACCAGTATAGCAACAGACAATTATCACAACCAACAATTTTGGAACAAGAAGTTCAGCATAATTAGCATAGATGAACAACCAAAATTTTCTGAACCAGTTTAAGTTTCGAAACACAGATGGGCAATCAAAATTCGGTCTGATTAACCAAAAATAAATATAAAAAAATAACAATAATAACAACCATATGCAAAAAAGAAAATTTTCTGTTCATTGAAATTAGCTGATCTTGTTTGATTGAAATTACGAAAATTTTAACATGAAGATTGCAATTAGTTCATCTTGTTGATTGAAACCAAACATGAAGACAGTATATAAATTTTCGGAAACATCCTAAAAACAAAATCAACTAATTTCAATCACCCAATCTGAAACCCTAAATTAAACAAAACAACTAATTTCAATCACCCAATCTGAAACCCTAAATTAAAAACAAAATCAACTAATTTCAGATCATACACAATGCCGTGAGTTAACTAAAAATCAATCCATTACTTACAATCACACACACAAGCAGCAGCAGAGGCAGCACCCTTGCGCCACACACAGCAGCAGCGGCAGCGGACGCAGCCTGGTCAGCGACACACAGGTCGGCTCCTCTCTCTCTATTCTCTGTTACCCTGTCGATGCTCCTCTCCTCTCACTGTTTAGAGGTTAATCGCTCTCCTCTCACTGTTTAGAGGTTAGTCGTCTCCGTCTCCTTTCTCTCTGCTCTCTGTTCCTTCCTTTCTTTTTTTCGAATGAAAGGCGTGGCTGAAACAGAGATGTGGGTGTACAAGGCAATTGGAGGTGTACAAAAAAATCGGGATATATATATATATATATATTGAGTGTGAGTGATGTGTTGAGTAGCAGTTCTAAACTCGTGGTTACAAACCACGAGTTCACAAATTTTTTTTTTCCTAAAAGCGTGGTTACAAACAGCGAATTCAGAACAAATTTTTTTTTGAATGAAATCGTGATTTGTAACAGCGAGTTCGAAAGAAAAAAAAAATAATTAAAATCGCGTATTATAACCGCGATTTCTTAATCAAAATCATTTTTCGTAATCACGAATTTATGATTTCTCAACTTTCACACAAAACAGACGAAATATGTTGAAACCACAATTGTAAACCGCGAGTTAACTTATTTTGAGAATTCTTTAAAAATCATGCTTAGTTTGGGAATTGATTTACTTTTTTAGCTTATTTTGGAAATGCCCCGATATAAACCGCCAAATAGACCTTCTTCAACTCCTCCAATTCACTTTTTCATCGCCACTGCCCATTTGTGTATAACAGACCCAATTGTAATACATAAATTCATACGTATATCTTCAATTCGACACACCACAAGATGGAGGAGGACTCGCAGCCCTATTCCAATTCCAACATTTTCAGCGTTCGAATCGTCTCCATCGATTACTACATGGCCCCTCCAATACCAGACCTCGACATCTCTTACAGCAGCTTCCAAGGTTCTCTCTCCTTCACTACCCAATTCACTTTCTTCAATGCCTAAATCTTTCAACTTTATGTATATATATATATATATATTAAGCACCCACTTCGTATTTGATGATTTTCAGTAGTAGTTGATGAGTTCGACTTTTACGGCCTGTTTGATTACTTGGAGTATTAGTCATAACAATCTCATGGGATAATTATGTGCATGATATTTTGTAGGATTAACCTTGTGTTTGGTTGGGGATTTCCGGAGAAATTTGAAAAGGGAAAGGAAAAATGAAAATGTGTGTGAAACTAAGTAAAATATAGGTATATTTTATTCATATTTCACTTATCTTTTTCATTTTCCTTTTCAAATCTTTTCTCAAATCTTCCAGCCAAACAAACACAACATATGAGTATTATGTCGGATGTCATTTGTGTGATCCAAATGCAGGAATATGAATTTGTTAGGATTAACGGTCTAATCCTACGTCGTTATGCTGGAATCAAACAGGCCCGAGTTTCACTCTAATTCTCTCAATTTTTTTTTTTCTTTTCATTTAATTGTTTTAGGAGGGAAGGTGAATGAAGTTCCTGTGATAAGGATTTATGGGTCGACTCCGGCTGGGCAGAAGACTTGCTTGCATGTTCATCGAGTAAGATGATTATTTCTCGTTTATTTGTTTGTTTTGGGTTATTTGACATAATGGGTTGACTTTGAATTTTGCAAGTGTGGGTTATTTTAGTTGCAATTTCTGTTTCTATCTCTTACTGGGTTAGGAATTCAAGATTATTTTAATCATACTGAAATAAATATGTTATGGCTGTTGTGATAGAACTAGTGTTTTTTGGTTTACATGGTGTTATGACAAGGCTTTATAGATGAACTGAGTTGAATGGAGCATTTAGTAATTCAACCTAGTTTGGAGTTGTGTTTTAGCTTAGCACAGATTTGGCGTGAATCTATGGAGGCGTGTTCAAGCTCAGCTCAATTGCCATGTCTGCATCAATATTCATTCAACTAGAAGGTTAAAAAAGACTAAACATAGAAAGAAGGTTAGCAAAGCAATTATAGTAGACAGACATGGATTGACTGGATACTATTTTTATCCCCTCCTCTCTGGATGAGCGTGGATAGGCAAACAAGTGAATAACATATATAGAAATTTCATTATCGAAACATATATGTAAATAAAAATCTACTACATGTGTATGTACACATATAGAACCTCATTTCACTACCTATTTACTAGTATGAGCATGCTGAGCTGAGAGCTTGTTTGCTAAATGACCATGCAAATCAGGCTCGTGCTTGGTTCATCAACTAGGCAAACAATTCTTGTTGTCTTGAGCCTGAGCTTTTTTTAGACATTTGTTCATTTCTTATGCCAATAATATTAAGTGGTTTTCTTGGTGAATGTCAAATGTGACAGGGATCAATTAGAATCATGGGTTTATATAGTGGTAGATTTTTGTTGAGGTGTCTTGTTACTGTACAGTACAGTGTACATTGAGATTTACCCAGGCCCTTTGTGGGGTCTGGGGGCAGCACCCTGGCCTGCAGATTTAGGATAAACTACCAATAAATCCTAATAGTTTGACTTAATTCCCATCAAGTCCTATTGAAAATAAGTCATAATAAAATCATCGTTAAAAATAATTTTTTGTGATGATTTTTTTTATATGTCGTGAAAAATTGACAATTAGTATTTTTTTGTCACGATTTTATAAATTGTCTCTAAAACTTACAATTAGTGACTTTTTTTGTGATGAATTTTTCAGATTGTCATTGAAAGTTGAAAATTAATGGCTTTTTTTATTTTTTTGTGACAATTTTTATACTGTCGCTGAAAATTAAAAATTAGTGAAGTTTTTTAATAGTGTTTAATGAAAAATGCCACTAATTATCATAGGACCTATTGGACAATAAGTCCACCTATTGGGACTTACATGTAAGTCCCCCGAAGATTTAGTGGTACATATTGTTATTTTTGAGTAGGGTTCCCGAGTGTTACAGAAAAACAGAGCTGCGGATTTGTTCTTGTAATTCTTATTGCGTATGGTGGGTTTTGATCTTTTCTCCGTCATGGACATGGGTATCCTGCTAAACAACGTATTGCAATGTTCTTGTTTTTCGGTGTGTGCTTGTTTTTTATTCACTGCTTTATTGTGTGATTGAAACCATGATCTTGCACAAAAATTTCATTTGGGGCTTAGTTTTTCTGTCTCGTACTTTGGACCTCCTTTACTCATGCAATTATTTTTTGTGTATGTTGAGTGCCAAATGACTGATAATGATAAGTTAGAATCATAAATGTATAGTAGGTAGATAGTAATAGGGCTCACTTTCCCAATACCACCTCATTATCTGTTTAGTTATATTTTTGTAGCACACATTGGGGACATTTCACTGGCACGCGAGTCCTATGTTTGGACATGCTTTAGCATCCCGGTGTGGGTTTTTTAAAATAATTTTACAATGTTGATTTGTGGTCAATGTATAATATGTGGAAACAAAGAGGGGGGGAAGTGAAAAAATATACACCCACATATACATGATGCCTTTTATATTTATGTGCTGTAAATTTAAATTCATATGCATAGAAAATAAAAATATAATTTTGTCCCCGCCATGTTAGTATTTTATTTTTTAAAAAATCGTTGTATCACGTGTCCGTGCTTGTTTGGCCAATTCTGTTTGTTTATTAAATTCAAACACATTTGAGCCCACATATTATAAGCTAGCATCAGATTAGAGCCTAAATATTATAAATAAGCATCCTAACAGGTGACAAAGTGTACCTATGCAATTGAGATTTGTCGAGGTTCATCTTTCTCAAAATGTATCTATATGTTGTCGTGTCCTTGCTGTGCTTATGCCCTTATTTTGGATTTCCCATGTAAATCCACTGTCTTGTCTTGTTTTCTGATTCTGCATTAGTTAGGACCTATCTATTAATTAAAAGCTTGGTCACATTGATATTTTTGAATGTTTGAAAAAGATAAGTGTTTTCTAGATGGTCCCCCCTCTTTAATTTAGTTTGCCGGCATCCTGTCATAAAATTATTTTTGGCTTGATTTCTTGTCTTTTGATGCAGGCTTTACCTTACTTATACATTCCATATGCAGATTTAATGCTTCAGCCTAACCAAGAAGGTACAACACATGTTTTGAATCGGACAATTTAGCCTTTCACTATATATATATTTAATTTAAAATTATTAAGTGTGCTTCCATTTGTGTCGCAAATCTATCTGCAGGTGCTGACCCACATATTTTCTTAGGACTGCTTTGCATTTTATTTGAGCTTTGAATTCTGAACCTTTAGTGTATTGCTCTGTTAGTGTCTTGCAGTAAGAAGTATTTAAGGTAATTATTTATTGTTTTCCCCTTTTTGAAGTAAAGGAACCTTTGGGCTACATAGATGCACATGATCACATGCAAGCATACATCCCCACACAAATTCTGTTATATTTATGGTCCTTCAGTCCAGGGTGATTGTATGGTCGAGATGTCTTTAACATGGTTATTTGACTGCTATACTACTAGACATCCCAATTGTTGAGCAACAAGAGTAGGATGGGCTAAGAAGCATGGATATGACACGGACACAACAATTTTTAAAAAATACAAGACATGAAACATTCAACTTATATAGTTTATATATTTATTATATGCCACATATATATTTTATTTATTGATAATTAAAAATAGAATGTAACACTAATTTCTGAACTTTAGATGATGAGGGATTGATAGGTATAAATGTACATTTCTCTTTTATCGTTGGGTCCTAAGTTATTTTGTTTGTGTATCCAAGCGATGACTGTCTTGGTCTAAAAAAGTTTTAAAAACAGTAGGGCACGCCTATGAAGCACGGACACCTCCCCAGGGCTTGCGTGTCAGTGTTTGACATGTGTTGGATAGGGACATGCATCGGACACGTTGTGGACACGTGTTTGACACTCTCCCTAAGGTGTCACTTGGACACGCTCAGACACATTTCGGACACTGCGGGGTACAAAACCTAATTTCTGAAACTTCTAAATGGGGCCAAACTGTAAAAAACAAAAATTGAAAAAGAAGAGAGAGAAGAGAATTGAAGAAGGAGAAGAGAAGAACAGAGAAGAGAGTGGGTGAAGAACTTGAATTGGTGAAGAACCAGTTGAACAATAGATCGAGGTATGTCCTTTGTTCTTCTTCTTTGCTGTTTTTCTTCTTCTTTCTTCAGTTCGTCTCTCTCTACCTGTGTGTCTTTCGGCTCTAGCTCTCTCTCTCTCTCTCACTTTGTCTCCTCTCTCTCTTGCTGTTCGTAGTTCGTCCCTCTGTCTCTCTCTATTTTCGTCTCTCTCCCCTTTTGTTTTCTAGGTCTCTGATCTATGTTCATATATATATATGATTTGTGTGTATATATATATATATATTTTATTCTCTCTTTGAGAGATTAAAAATACTTTTTCTTTTCATTTCTGTTTCTTCTCTCTCTGATTTGAGATTAAAAATATCTTTTTTATTATTATTTTTTTTTAATAAC
>NW_021027076.1:605296-678965 GCF_004153795.1 Camellia sinensis | reverse complement strand
AATTCAGTGTAAGATTTGAAAAAAAAAAAATTACAAATAAATAATAAACTTCATAAAATATTAATCACTGAGAAATTACTTCAATTTAAAATTTTCTCTTCAAGGTGCTAACCCAAAAAAAAGAAGAAAGAAAAACTAACCAACTTTATAAAACTCCTGTTATTCATTGATGTGACACACAAACAATAGAATTTTTGGAAAAATTAAAATAAGACCTATTAGAATAAACTCATGTAAGTAAATGTATATATAGGTAGGTGTGTGCAATTTGAAATTGATATGATAATTATGGTAGTTTATTGAACAATTAGATTGGAATTAGAGCTAATTTATAACAATTATCATGTTTTATGGGCATTTTTTAGAAGGAAAAAAATTGTAACAATTCATACCCAATAGAAATTGTTTCGCTTTATATATATATATTATATATATATATATAATTTGTTATAATATTTCAGCAAAAATAAGGCAAAGAGTGGAAAGAAAAAGTAAAATAACATATGGCCTACATATGCTGAATAAATGGACACACTCACTCTCTCTCCTCTCTCTTATACATATAAAATATTTGGTAAAATATATTCAAAGTAAAAATAAGCAGAAATTCCTGGAAATATGGCAAGAGTGGGAGAAAAGTGAAAGTAACCATGTGCCTGGGCGTATGCTGAATATTTGGACACTATATATAGTGGCCATATCTACTTCAGTGATCTCAAGACAATCCAATACAATATATCTACCCACCTATTAGGTTTTGGCATGACCATGAAATAGATCAATGCAACTATTGCAATTCTTTTTCTTCCTTGCTTTCTCACCATAACATCCATTATTTTAGCTTCTGCAATGCAAACCATGACGTGGTCATGTGCATTGGCGAGTATGCCGTCAAGCAATACCTATTAGATGGTCAAAAGACATCCCAACATTTATGGGATAGTATGTATTGTGATTGCTATAATATATTGCTTAATTACTGAGTATTTAGATTCCATTACATTTAGATTACCCTAGAATAGATTAGCATGATTGGAGGAATTTTCTTGTATAAAAGTATACCTTCTAATTCGATGAAAATTAATTTAGAAGAAAAAACATTCTATTCTTTTTTACATGGTCTCAGAGCAGGGAACGATACCCTAGCACTCTGTTCTTTGCTCTCTTTCACCATTTCCCATCATCATGGCAAACGAGCAATCTTCGAATGGAGGCAAGCCCGATGCCACCAATCCATATTTCCTTCACCATTCCAATCATCCCGGCATGGTGCTTGTTTCCAAGCCTCTCAATGGGGATAATTATTCAACCTGGCATAGAGCCATGACCATCTCTTTGAATGCCAAATCCAAATTGGGTTTCATAGATGGAACTATCACAGCGCCAAATGCCAAGACCGAACCAAATGACTATGCATCATGGAAAAAATGCAACGATATGATCCTATCTTGGATTCTCAATTCACTCACACCAGATCTTGCCGATAGCGTTTTTTTTTCAAACACTGCCCAGGATGTATGGGAAGACCTTCGGTATCGTTTGTCTCAAAGCAATGCCCCACATATTTTTAACATTGAGAGGGACATCACTTGTCTCACTCAAGATCAAATGACTGTTGCAGCTTACTACACCAGGCTTAAAAAATTGTGGGATGAACTGGGATCCTATAATGATACTGTTTGCTCTTGTGGGGCAGACCATAAGCGACGCCTATTGATGCAATTTCTCATGGGATTCAATGAGTCTTATAGTGCAATCCGAGGGCAAATCCTCTTGATGAATCCGCTTCCTGATGTTGCCAAGGCTTACTCTTCCATTGTCCAAGAAGAGAAGCAACGAAGCCTAGGCGTTGCACGTGAAATTACGGAGACCTCAGCCATGGTTGTTCGAAGGGATGAATCGGTAGCTCTGGCTCTTCAACATGGCCAAAGTTTTTCCTCTCGCTCCAACTCATCTAATCGAAAACCTTTGCATTGCTCTTACTGTGATCGAGACCATCATGTGCAAGACACATGTTGGAAATTGAATGGGTATCCCCCAGGACACCCAAAACATGCATCAAACAGGTCCAATCAAGGAGGCACACATTCTAAACACAACAACAATCATCAATCTTCGGTCAACAATGTCAAGGAGGGTCACAAGATGCCGGAAATACAGTCGGTGACCAATGGCTTATTTGATTTGTAAATCCAGCAAATATTATCTATTGTGCATGGTCAAAACACATCTCAATCCGCCAATCCTAAGGCTAATGCTGCCAGTGCTTCTTCAGGTTTGTCACAAGTGTTGTTGCGCCTACAACGATTAATTATCGATAGTGGTGCCACAGACCATATTGCTTCTACTCCTGCTCTACTTGTCAACAGTAAAGAGAACACTCTTTTGCCACCCATTGTTATGCCAAGTGGAGAACATGCTCCAATCACATCTACTAGAACTTTACCCTTGAATTCATTTATTTCTTTGAAAAATGTGCTTGGTGTTCCATCTTTTAAGGTGGATTTAATGTCTGTGAGGCAAATTGCAAGAGACCTCAATTGTTCCGTAACTTTTTTCCCTCATTGGTGTTAAAACTACTCCACTACACAACTTCACCCACTTCACCTACTCCACTACACAACTCCACTTACTCCACCTACTCCACTACACCTACTCTCCACCCACATCTCCTATATAAAGGAGGCCAACCATGTACATAAAATCAATCAATCATAATACATACAATTTATTCTCTCTCCATCAATTTATTTTACATAATTTATTCTCTCTCTATCAATTTATTTTACATGGTATCAAAGCTAGGTTAAGAACTTAGCATTTTTCGCTTCACCGACAGGCGGCAACCTCGCCTTGGCCGCCTGCCGGACCTCAACCTAGTCCGCTAGAATCTTCTTCACCACCTTCACAACGGAGCTCCGTGCCGGCGCCACCACCTTCCTCACCATGGCAGCAGCTTCAGCAACACTCGCGTGGACGGTGATTCGACGATTTCAGATCTGTGTTGCCTTCATCCTCCACCATCAGATGGAGTAGATCCTCTTTTTCAACTAAGGTTTGACACCTAGTTGACGTATGTGATTCTCTATCATTTGTGGCCACAGCCTATCTTAGATCTGTGACCACCTTTGATCGAAAAATGATGATTGACATCAGGAACAAACTGCATTCAATGTAAGCCGCAGCTCCCTTCAGCTTTTTCAGCTCCAATCAGCCGGCACATAATCAGTGGGAAAGGTGTTGCTGGTATAGGAAATAAGCATGCAAGTCTTGCCAACAGCTCCATCGCCAACGGTGACGCACTTGATGAACCTCCTCTTCTCCACATTCTTGATAACACCAACAGCAACAGTTTGACGCATTTATTAGAGAAAAGGTCCAAAGGCAGCTCCTGTCAAAGCTGATGCTCAGCAGGCTGTACCACCTATTGAAGTGCCAGCACTATCCTTGCACATGGGGGGCACCCACTCATTTCTTTATTGTTTTCTTTTACTCACCCATGTGACCCACGATGCAACCTATACTTTTTCTTTTCTTTACACTCTTGTTCCCCACTTTCTTTATTATATATATATATATATATCACTCTCTCTCTCTCTCTCTCTCTCTCATAAACATCAAATCAATCACTTTTTTTAATACTCTCTCCCCAAAACAATTTTCCAAAACCATTTTTGAAAAAAGGCAAACAAACAAGTTTTCGTACTTTTTATCTCAAAAACTACTCTACAAACACAAACCAAACACCCCCTTAGCATTCGGCCTTGTGTTGCATGCATTTCAGTTTTTGCATTTTGAACTTATTGTTTGCAACAAGACATCTTTAATTGGCTGCAATTTTTCTTCTATTAATGTGCCTGTGCCAAAAGATGGGCCTTGTTATCTTAACAAGCAATGCTTAAGGATAAAAGTAAATTTGATTAAGTGGTTGTTTGGCATGTGCTAAACTGCTAGTTTAGCACATTATCCTATTTAGGTCACAGTCATCTTATTTAAGTCAGATCACCTCTTCACCACATCACTTTAAACCCGACCCATATTTCACGTTTTTCATAAAAAGTCAAAAAGTATACTAATCTAGCACTTCCCAAACAACCCCTAAATTAGCGCATCCTTATACATGCGCTGGAGCAGAGCCAGTTGGGCGTTTAACTGCTGCACCTCATTTGTCCTACTCTGAAGCCGGTGCGACAAGTTTGTGACTGCCGTCATGGTCTCCACACATGACTTCAATGTATACTGATTGGCCTCAATATCTGATTGCGCTGCCATTATTTGCTCCACAGACCGCATAGGAAAGGTCAACGGAGCAAAACCAGGGACACTTGGTTGGGGTTCCAGGGCCACCGCACCGGTTATCTCTCTTGTGGACTCGTTGAGGTCGGGAAAGAGAGTGAGCAAACCACGGGACGAAGAGGCCATGTTCTGGGTAGCTGAACGGGAAGAAGAGGCCATGTTTTGGGTTGCTAAGTGTTTCAGAGAAGCAGCGATTTCTGACTGGTAATGTCAGACAGGGTTGGTTACAGAGTGTTTCAGAATGAAAATGTTCCGAGGTTTCAGACTGGTTTGGTTTACACAGCCTCCGCATTGGTTTATATAGACAATGACGACGCGGACGACACGACACTCTGTCGATCACGTGCCTCGCCGCGTGTCCGGCACAACTTTTGATGGCTCGCTGCTCGATGATTTCTGTCGGGCACGGCTTTTGATGAAGTGGGCGCGCCTTTTGAGGGCGCGACTTTTGAGGGCTCGATATATATCTACATGTATATCTTTTGGGCAGCCTATATACCCAATCATACAGTATCTTCTCCATCGGTCCGACATGACCCCATAAACTGTCCCGACATTGATTCCGGTTAGCTTCTCCATCGGTCCGACATGACCCCATAAACTGTCCCGACATTGATTCCGGTTAGCTTCTACAACGGTCCGACATGACCCCATAAACTGTCCCGACATTGATTCCGGTTAGCTCCTACAACGGTCTGACACAACCATACAGTGTCTTCACCAACGGTCTGACACGACCATACAGTGTCTCCTATCCACTTTTATTTTATGTATTAGTCTATTTTCTTATTTTGTTACTCTTTCCAAACTCAAGTTGATTTGTGTCTCTCCTCCTTGAGTTTGCGGGGGGCTGTTAAAACTACTCCACTTCACCTACTCCACTACACCTACTCTCCACCCACATCTCCTATATAAAGGAGACCAACCATGTACATAAAATCAATCAATCATAATACATACAATTTATTCTCTCTCCATCAATTTATTGGTGTGTTTTGCAGGACTTGATGACGAGGAAGACGATTGGTTTGGGTGAACAGCGAGACGGACTTTATTACTTGGTTGCGTTAGCATCGGAGCAGCCACACCATAACAATCAATCCACAGCCGCCATTACTAGCCGTTCATCCTGCTCTTAAGGCAACGCCTCTACTGATTTGTGGCATCACCGATTGGGGCAGTTATCTTCATCTAGATTAGATTTTATGGCAAAAAATTTGTTACATTTTCCTTTCAAGTCTAATAATGCTTGTGATATTTGTGCACTTGCCAAACAGAGTCGGCTTCCTTTTTTTCCTAGTTCAATTTCCTCTATGAGAACTATTGAATGAATTCATTGTGACATTTGGGGCCCTTACAGAATTGCTTCTTTTTTGGGTGCTAAATATTTTTTAACTATTGTGGATAACTATTCTAGATTCACATGGGTTTTTTTTATGCAGCACAAAAATGAAACCCAGCCTTTACTTACCAATTTTTTTACCTGGGTCCACACCCAATTCAATGCCTCTATCGCTACCATTCGGGTTGATAATGGTGGGGAATTCTTTTCTATGCACGAATTTTATAAACAACAAGGCACCATTTATCAAACTTCTTGTACCTCTACACCTCACCAAAACGGGGTGGTCGAGCGCAAACATCGCCATATCCTTGCGTCTACTCGCGCCCTTCGTTTCCAAGCCCATCTCCTTTTACCTTTTTGGGCCAACTGTGTTTCCACTGCTGTCCATGTAATTAATCGTTTGCCCATACCACTCCTTTCTCGCCAAACTCCTTTTGAACGGCTTTATGGCAAGATTCCTTCTTATTCTCATATTCAAGTTTTCGGGTGTCTTGCATATGCTACTGAAGTGCATGTTTCTCATAAATTCGCTCCCCGTGCCAAGCGTTGTATTTTTCTTGGTTATCCGGTTGGCCAAAAAGCTTACAAACTCTATGACGTTGCCACTCATCAGGTGTTCACTAGTCGCGATGTTGTTTTTCATGAAACTATATTTCCCTATGACTCCCCTCCATCCTCTTCTCCAAATTTTGCCCCTATCCTTACTCTCTCGATGCCCGATGCTACTCTTTCCCAACGAACCCCATTCCCTACCCCCATCTCACACACCTCAGTCCTCGACCCAGTCTCTCTCATTTCCCCTTCCAACCCTGTTCCACCACCTTCCGCCAGTCCTCCTCTCGCACCAACTTTACGTCGTTCTCAACGACATCCTATTCCTTCCACGGCTTTATGCGATTATGTTTGCAACCAAGTGACGTCTCCCAACCAATTGTCGCCTTCGTCATCTCGTTCCCTACAAGGTACACGCTATCCTCTTTGCAATTATCTTTCTTATCATCATTATTCACCACCCCATCGCTCCTTTCTTGCTACTATCAGTCAGGATATTGAGCCTACATCCTATGCCGAAGTCGCTCCTCATTCCCACTGGCAAGCCACCATGCAACCTGAATTGGCCGCTTTAGAGGCTAATCACACTTGGTCTCTCACTTCTCTTCCTCCTGGCAAGCAACCCATTGGTTGTCATTGGGTTTATAAAATCAAATGTCACTCGGATGGTACTATTGAGCGTTACAAAGCTCGTTTGGTTGCGAAAGGCTACAACCAGATGGAAGGTATCGATTACCATGACACGTTTTCTCCCACCGCCAAAATGATTACTGTTCGTTGTTTATTAGCTTTGGCCGCTGCCCAGAATTGGTCTCTTCGCCAACTTGATGTCCAAAATGCATTTCTTCATGGTGATCTCCATGAAGAAATTTATATGTCTTTGCCTCCTGGTCTTTCGCGACAGGGGGAGAACTTATTGTGTCGCCTCACCAAGTCGTTATATGGCTTAAACAAGCTTCTCATCAATGGTTTGCCAAGTTCTCCCAAGCTATCCAGGCTGCCAGTTTTGTTCAATCTAAAGCAGATTACTTATTGTTCACGTGTCGGAAAGGCACATCCTTTACAGCTTTGTTGACATATGTTGATGACATTCTTATTATGAGTAATGATATCACTGCCATTTCTGCTCTTAAACAATTTTTGCATAGTCGTTTCCGGATTAAAGATTTGGGTGAATTAAAGTATTTTCTGGGCATTGAAGTCTCTTGGTCAAAGAAAGGTATTTCCATCTCACAACGAAAATACACTTTGGAAATTCTAAAGGATGGTGGTTTTTTGGGCGCTAAACTTGTGAACTTTCCCATGGAGCAAGACATTAAGCTCTCGGATGAAGGTGAATTACTTCGAGATCCATCGCAATATAGGCGACTTGTTGGACACCTAATTTATTTGACCATAACCCGGCTAGATATCACCTATTCGGTACATGTCTTAAGCAGATTCATGCATGCACCACGCAAGCCACATACGGAAGTTGCCTTGCGCGTTTTACGTTATTTGAAAAGTAATCCAGGACAGGGTTTGTTTTTTCCTTCTCAGAACAATTTATCTTTACGAGCCTTTTCTGACTCAGATTGGACTGGTTGTCTAACTTCTCGTAGATCCACCACGGGTTATTGCGTTTTCTTGGGATCTTCTCTTATTTCATGGCGGACAAAAAGGCAGAAAACTGTGTCTCTCTCCTCAGCAGAAGCTGAATATAGAGCCACGATGGGTACCTGCTGTGAATTATCTTAGCTGCGATCATTATTGAAAGATTTGAGAATATTACATCTGAAACCAGCATTGTTATATTGCAACAACAAAGCAGCTTTACACATAGCAGCCAATCCTGTTTTTCATGAAAGAACTAGACATATAGAGATGGATTGTCACTTTATTGGCGATAAAATACAAGACGGTTCAGTTGAGACCAAATATGTTGCTTCGGTAAATCAGCTTGCGGATGTGTTCACCAAGCCATTGGGAAAGGAAGCTATTTCAACTATGATACGCAAGCTGAGAGTTCTAGACATTCACTCTCCAACTTGAGGGGGAGTGTTAAGATGGTCAAAGAAATCCCAACATTTATGGGATAAGTATGTATTGTGATTGCTATAATATATTGTTGTAATTAGCTGTAGTATTTAGATTCCTATTACATTTAGATTACCTAGAATAGATTAGCATGATTGAAGGAATTTTCTTGTATAAAAGTATACCTTCTAATTCAATGAAAATTAATTTAGAAGAAAAAACATTCTATTCTTTTTTACAATACCTAGTAGATCCTTCAAACCAACTCTATTCTTGGGAAGTCAAAGATGATTGTTGCAAGTGGGAAGGAGTTATTTGCAACAACTTAACTGGCCATGTCCTCAAGCTCTATCTTCAAAATCCTAACACTTCATTAGATTTTGATTATGAGCTTCATGACTATTAGTATAAAAGGTCAGCATTGAGAGGTGAAATCAATCCTTCTTTGCTAAATTTGAAGCACCTCAAGTACTTGGATCTAAGTCTGAATGATTTTGGAGGAATACCAATCCCATCCTTCATTGGGTCTCTGGCAAGTCTGCGATGTCTTAACTTGTCTGTCGCAAGATTTGCGGGAATAATTCCCCATCAACTTGGAAATTCTATCGAGTTTACGTTTTCTGATTCTTAAAAGTTTCGGTTTCAGTTTTGGTTTTGGTTTTGGTTGTGGTTTTGGTTTTGGTTTGATGGATGTTGACAAGCTTTAATGGCTTCTTGGCCTTTCCCACTTGGAACACCTTGACCTAAGCTACGTGAGCCTTTCCAAAGCACCCAACTGGTTGCTGGTAATTAACGAACTCCCTTCTTTAGTAGAGTTACATTTGTCTAGTTGCGAACTTGATCTCATTCCTCATCTACTCGATGTTAATTTTACATCTCTTGTCGTCCTAGACCTTTTATGGAACTACTTTCTCTTTAATACCCAGGTGGATCTTTAGCCTAAGTAGCCTCGTTTCTCTTGATCTACACCAGAGTTTTTTTGTAGGCAGGCTTGAAGGTTTTAGAGAAAATGGATTTGAAAGTCCATTTCCTAAAGTTTTCCAGAACATGACCAGTCTTGAATATCTTAATCTATTAAATAATGAACTTGAGGGTCCAGTTCCTGTGTTTTTGTCCAACATAACCAGTCTTCAACATCTTGATCTATCTAGTAATAAACTAGAGGGAAGTTTACCAAAATTCTTGGGAAACCTTTGCAACTTGAGCTTTGTTGATCTGGCATTCAACAACTTTAGTGGGGAATTGCTTATAAGTTCATCTAAATTTGTAGTATATGCTTTGGAGACACTGTTCTTTTCTGGAAATCATCTTTCTGGTCATTTACCGGATGAATTTGAATAATTTAAAATTTTGCGATATTTTAGTCTCAGGGATAATTTGCTTTCTGGTGCCATTCCAGCCACTATAGGAAGATTGGCATCGTTAGAAATATTGGAATTACAAAGAAATCAACTAAATGGAACTCTTCCCCAATGTTTTGGACAACTTTCAAAGTTGAAAACTTTTGATGTATCTAATAATTTGTTGGAAGGCATTGTGTCAGAAGTTCACTTCACCAATCTCATCAATCTGAGGAAATTATATGCCTCTGGAAACCGGTTGACTTTAAAGGTGAGTCCAAACTGAATCCCTCCTTTTCAACTTAAAGAAATAAAACTTGCTTCATGGCATTTGGACCCAAGGTTCCCCATGTGGCTCCAATCACAAAAGGGCCTTGAGGACCTTGAGCTAGCCTACACTGGAATATTAGATGCCATACCAATTTGGTTTTGGAACTTATCTTCCTCCCTTTATTTTCTAGATCTCTCCCACAACCAAATCCATGGTGAGATTCCATATCTTCTTGCTCCTCCTGAAGGCCAAAATATTTACTTGAATTCCAGCTATTTTAACAGTATTTTACCCCATATTTCTTCCAATTTGAATCACCTTGATCTTTCCAACAATTCATTTTCTGGGGATATCTCCCTCTTCCTATGTGATAGGAAGGACAAACAAAAAAATCTGGTGTTTCTTGATTTAGGAGAAAACCTTTTGTCAGGTGAAATTCCTAATTGTTGGACGAGTTGGCAATCACAAATAATCACATAAAGGGGAAACAACAATCTAACACGGAATATCCCAAGATCCATGGGGCTTTTAGGAGGTTTGCACTCATTACATTTGCACAACAACCATCTCTCTGGAGAAATTTCTTCATCTCTACAAAATTGTATGAGTTTAGTGTTGGTTGACCTCGGTGAGAAGGAGTTTCATGGAAGCATACCTACTTGGATGGCGAAAAGGCTTCCATATTTGATTGTTCTTACCCTTCGTTCAAATAAGTTAGATGGCGTAATACCTCTAGAACTTTGTCGCCTCTCTCATCTTCAAGTCTTGGATCTTGCTAACAACAATTTGTCTGGAGCAATACCATGGTGCATCAACAATTTTATTGCCATGGTAAGAAAAGAAAAACATGTGCATTCTATTGCAAATGAAAATCCCATGTATGAAAATGCTATGCCTCCTATTGTTGCTTCTGCACCCTTCGGTAGAAAAGATTTCTCAGAGAATGAAGTTTTGGTGACAAAAGGAAATATATATCAATATGACAAGACTCTTTCTCTTGTGACTAGCTTGGACCTTTCGAACAACAATATATCCGAAAAGATCCCTAGGGAATTAACCAGTCTCCAAGGATTGCATTTTCTGAATTTGTCTGGAAATCATATAACTGGTTTGATTCCAAAGAATATAGGTAACATGGGATTATCGGAATCTCTTGATTTATCCAAAAACGAACTCTGCGATGAAATTCCTCCAAGCATGTCAGGTTTGAATTTTTTAAGTTACTTGAATTTGTCTTATAATAACTTGTTTGGAAAAATTCCATCGAGTGCCCAACCCCAAAGCTTCCATGCTTCTAGTTTCACCGGCAACAAGCTTTGTGGACCTCCACTCACAAAGAATTGTAGCGATAATGGCAAAACACCTGAGGGGAATGAAGGAGATAGCGAAGGTGCTAGATCTGAAGTGGATTGGTTTTATGTGTTTATGACTTTAGGATTTGCAGTTGGTTTTTGGGGCGTCTCTGCTCCTATATTGTTCATTAAGTCATGAAGGTATGCATATTTTCAATTTCTAGATAATGTCTGGACTAGACTTGTGTTGCTACACGTAAGTAAATGTGTTTAGAATGTACAAGTCATGTAGAAGTCTTCTATTTGCGTCTTCTTAATATTATGAATAAATGCATTTTCATGGAATGTATTCTTTATGCATAAAGTTCTTGTGATTTTATAATGAAATTTTCCATATCATGGTTAAAGTTTTTGTCAATAAGCAGCTTATGATTCTGTGTAAAATGAAAAGTCTCTTGAGAATCATTTGAGAAGTTGAAAAACTTTTAAAAGAAAATTTGTTTTCAATTTTGAAACTATAGCAAATTTAGAGCCGGATCGTGGAGTAGTTTTCTGCTAAAACCCCAAATACAATAAAAATGAAATGTGTGTACATATAACTTCTACGTAAAACTTTGTTTTGAACTTGCTTTCAATCAGAATATCTTAAAGAGTATGCCATAGAACATATTTTATCCCATACTTGTCATATATATATATATATATATAATCTTCAAACAGTTCATCTTTTAATTATGAATTTGTAGTTCAAGAAATTGAAAAAACTTGTTGCCACTTATTTAGTTTCATTCTTAACAGATTGAGATGGAAATTAAGATATCTATTCATGTCCTTTTGTTAAGCTCCTTCTTGATGATTCAAAATGTCTTCCAAATTAAGCTCTTTGTCTGCATAATATTGCCTTTTTGGGAGAGGACAGCCTTGGTAGGAGTTGTTGTCAAAACAGTGCCACAAAAGCTTGTGCCAATAAGGATCCTGCAAACACATAAGACTACCGTCAACGATATACTCTACTAACATATTACCACGGTCAACGTCAAAACAGTAATGAAACTTTGGTGTTTGAAGCGAGACCCAGTAGAATAAATATGATAGGGATAATGGTAATTTATATAAAATTCAAGCCACATCAATATATCACTATGGAGTTACACGAATACAAAATTCAGTCCAGCATTACTCTTTTCAATTAGTCCACTCTTTAACTCAGATTGGAATCAACTAAAATAAAAACAAGATTGATGCAAATAGATTGCATGAACCCAGTGTTAATGAGGGAAAAATAGGATAAATTGTCAATAGGTCTTAATAGTTGGACTTAGTTATCATTAAGTTCTATTGAAAATAAATCCTAGTAAAATCATCGTTAAAAATAATTTTTTGTAACGATTTTTTTGCATATGTTGCTAAAAATTGACAATTAGCGACTTTTTTTGTCATGATTTTTACAAATTGTCACTAAAACTTACAATTAGTGACTTTTTTTGTGACAATTTTTAAACTATCGCTGAAATTAAAAATTGGTGACTTTTTATGACGATTTTTTTAAACTGTCGCTAAAACCTATAATTATTAACATTTTTTGTGACAATTTTCAAATTGTCGTTGAAAATTAACTGTTAGTGACGTTTCTTAATAATATTTGATAAAAACATCATTAATTATCATCGAACCTATTAGATAATAAATTTACCTATTAGGACCTACACATAAATCCACCTAATATCCATCCCAAC
Organism: Camellia sinensis; assembly: GCF_004153795.1. Lineage (NCBI taxonomy): Eukaryota > Viridiplantae > Streptophyta > Magnoliopsida > Ericales > Theaceae > Camellia > Camellia sinensis. Next base: position 666,117 of record NW_021027076.1, on the reverse strand, counting down.
ATCAAACTGAATGCAAGTCAACGAGCGTCAAATGCATATATAATTCAGATATACGTAATAAAAATACCATTTTATGTTCTTTTTAGAGTGTAGATAACTTATTCGATAAAATCATATTCCCAGTTTATTAAATTCTCTAAAAATTTCATGCCAATTTAATGACATTAAAAAATTATCTCTATCTCTACTACTTTAAAAAAAGTACGGAGATTCCTAAATGTTTTCTATTTTTTTAAAATTTAAAAATGCCCCTCTATTTATCAACGAGTAGCTTAAGTTAAAGGGGCGATTCATCATCGGCACTATTGATAACAACTGCAATGTTTAGTGAAGAAGTTTCCAATTGCAATCATATATTTTCCATAAATTGCACAAACCTTAAAACGGAAGACACCGACTCTGAAATTTGATAAGACAGAGACAATTAAAGAATTGTTTTTATCCTTGAGTTTTTTAAGTGAGAATTGAGATGAAGCTTTTTTTTTTTTTTTTATCGGCAAAGAAAAATTTCATTAATAATATGAAAGTAAAGGTACAGGAAGATGACATGCATCGAGAGAGATTCGGAAAGTACAAATTAACCCTTACTTTTTTTTGATCGGCAAATAAATCTTTATTGATGAAACATACAAAGTATGATTAGATACATCAATAAAGAGGAGCTTAGAGCTAACACGAAGCTCCAAGCGCCTGTTGGTGAGGAACCAACAACAAGAAAAACAAAAGGTGCTGCCACAAAAGCAAACTGAGAAAAGAAACGCCAAAAAACCAAAAACAGCCTGATGGGCATTCAACCCATTGACAATCAACCCATGTGCATTCAACCCATTGACAATCTTCCCAAGGACACCAAAAAACCAACCCCCTAACACATTGGCATTCGACCCAATGAAGCACCCAGCAAGAACTCGAAACGAAACAGCACCCAGCAAGAACTCGACCCAATTAACCCTCTACTCGCATCCATACAACCAACTCCTTGGCCTCACGATTTTTTTTTTTTTTAATGCAAAATAAAAGATAGACCAAAAAAAATGAAAAAAAAAAAAAAAAAAAAAAAGTTAAGAAGGACTTAACTAGAAAATAAAAAACATGAATCTCCACAAAATCAACCCACGCAACCCAAAACCAAAACACCCAAGCGACTCCTGCACTCCTCTTTTCAACGAACCAACATCTTGTTTTTCAATACCCAATCTGCTGCACTACTCTTTTCAACAAACTGCACTCTACTTTTCAACCCAAATATTTTATTCACCTATGTTGCTGTTGCCCCAATCAAATGTAATCGAATAGTAAAAGACCCACGCCTCAAATGTAATCAAATGTAACATATGCTGCTTCTCCACTCCTCTTTTCAACACCCACGCCTCCTAAAAAGCAACTAAACTCTTCTTTTCACCAGCCCACATAGCCAATGCCAAGACCCACGCCTCTGCATGCTCCGCTGATTCAATTGAGAACGTTCTATGGCTAGAAAACTCCATGGCTGGAAAAACTCCTTTGACCAAAAGACTATGGCCGAAACACATCCAAGGACAAAACCCAAGGGCCAACTTCTATGCAAACACCTAAACAACAAAACTCACACTGGATTAAAGTCACCGAATACCCCCATGGTCGGAACACAGCTTATTGTCCGATCCAAACACTGAACACACCCACTGCAGAAACTTCTAAGATGACAATCCAAACACCGAACAACCGCTGAGACACCTCCATACATCTAGATGAAGTTCACCCCTCTAACTCGCACTCGAAGAGGTGCGCTTCAATGAAACCCAGACAGATCTGGATTGACTTTGATACCCATGTTTCCCCCCAAACAACGCATCGATACTTCTCCATAAATTTGAACCAGATTTCACCCCTCAAACTCCTACTCGCAAAAGAGCGCTCGAATGAAGATCCTAACCAAATCTGGACGTCCTCTATGCCAATCTAACACCAATCTCCTCCTCTATATTGACCCTTGTTCCAGGCATCCCCTGTTGAAAACAACACACTACTGCTATAGCCCCAATGAAACATCTAAAGCGTGCACCAAAGCACCAAAAAATAAAGATCAACAGCAGCACACAAAGCACACTAGGTGGGAAAAATAATGGGGGAATCAAGTTTATTAAAAGGGATAACTAATAGACAAACACAGGAAAGAGCTGAGCTAGCCGACTGCCATAGCCAAAGGCGGCGGCCGGCCGGCTGGCCAAAAATGAGGCCTGGGGTGGAGGTTTTTAGAGAGAGAAAGAGAAGAGGTTTTTAGAAAGAGAAGAAGGAGCACTTTTTTACTAATTGAGATGAAGCTTTGATACTTTTTCTTTTTTGGAAGCTTTGTTCTTTTGGATGGATTTTGATGTTAATCAGAATTTTGTTCGAACCTTTTTTTTTTCAAGTTTGTTTAGCATGATAGTGATGGAACTATAACAAATTTAATTTTTCTATACAACTCATATTAACATTATCATAGTAATTTTGATTTTAATTTCATACAAAAAAAACATAGAAATACTTAAGAAAAATTAGTTTTGTTCGTGCAGAAGGCTACCTATAATTAAAATTTCAAATTACATCTATGCTTTTCTTGAAAAAATTTGGTCTAATAAAATGTTTGCAAATATATATACATATATATATTCATTTCATTTTCTTGTACTTTCACTTTTCACTATTCTTTCTTTCTAAACAAATGAAGTTCTTTTAGAAATACCATGTCATCATGGTTTCACCCAACAGTAAATTAGGAATAAAGTGAAATTTTAAACATGTGCAATTAAATAGGCATACGATCACAATGGTGTTCCTCACTCACCAATTATGTAGAATATTTGGTAATTCATTTGAAATCTCTAACAATTTTGTTCAAATTGTTATTGTCCTTGTGAATTTAAAAAAAAAAAATTAGAACTAGGGTAATTGCTTGAAAATTAAACTTCTAGCCTGAAAACCTTTTTTGTATTCCAATTTTAGATAATGAAAGCTTTTATCTCACCTACTTATTCTATTTCTAATTTTTAAACACATAAAGAAACTCACATTCAAGGTGTAGACACCCCATTTTTGACCGCCCTTAAGACTTGGGCGTTACTGATGGTTTACTTAGTGATGCAGGCTATGCAGAGCAAAGTTCGATTTCTTCGGCAAGAGGAGAATCAAATCCCAACCTTACACCCCATTTTGGACCAAAGCTATTTTGAATGGCTTTTAGACCTTAAAACCATCTCTTTCAAAACATTTTTGAAATAAAGTTTCTACGATGTTCCGAGGCTCGCATTTTTTCAATTGTTGCGCTTTTCGGTAAACCGAGCAAGGACAAAGAGAAAATGAATGAAAGAGAGTTGAAATCTTTGAAAAATCTTTCAAAACACCTTGTTTAGGGGTTTGGAGTTGAAGAAAAGAGGAGAAGAGGGAAGAAACCTAGCTAAGGAAGAAGTTGTGTATGAATCACTAAGAGAGAGTTGAACGGTCCTTGCTAAATCAGGCTTATCAGTCTATACACTTGGATTTAAGCTAGGAGGCCACCATCGTTGGAAATCTTACTTCTGGGGCTTCATTTTTCACTTATGAATCTCCTAAAGCTGAGTCCAGATGGGGAAGATATGATTGATTGAAGTTGGGCATCATTCCAGTTGGACCGAAACTGAGCAGCCTTCACTAAAAGAGGGATATCTCTTATCACACATGAAATCTTGAGGTGAGGCTACCAAATTTGGAAAGAAGACTTCTGGGGCTACAATTTAGGCTCAAGAATGACCTGAAAAGGAGTCCAGATGAAGGAATTAGGCTTGCTTCAAGTGAGGAAGTAGGGCTGATTTTTTTCCATCGGCCTCTATGGAAGTGCATCGGCCACAATTTGACCTCAGCAGCTATAGGTCGGCCAAAAGTGAACCTTATCAGCCACAAATGTTGGCCAATCGGCCAAAATGTCCAGAAAGCCCAGAATTGGCAGATATTTCTCCTCCAGCTGTTTCCAACCTGTGCCACCTGTCCTAGCTCAGATATTTTTGACCAAACTTGATATTTTGCTATATAATGAAGCCTTATATCTCATTTTCAAGGGTTAGAACATTTAGAGAATATTTTTGGCAAAAGGTTTGGGAGCTTCTCACACTAGAATCTCTCTCTCTACAATCCTCTCTTGAGCATTTGTGCTAGAAGGCTTGCATACAACCATCTGCAACCTATCAGCCCTTAAGAAGACTTGATCACCATTGGGCTGAGGTCCCTTGGAACTTGGTTTGAGCTCCAAAAGGTGGTTTTGGCTTAAGAAAAGTGGTTGTTTTTGCTGCTGTGCTCCAAAGGTAATCACTCACCCCTTTTACCTTTGCTTTGCATGCTTGTTTTACTACCTTGCAAACTGTTTTTGGCTTGGTTTTGAACTGAGAAAATCTCTGTTTTTTAGTCCTAAAAATGATGGTTTAGGCCTATTTTTTGTTAGGGGGTTGTCTCTTCCTTTTGTTCCTTAGCTTGTATAGCTTTTGAGCCATCTTCTAAGACTTTTCAAAACAATTTTTCGTGCCCTTTTAACCACTGAAATCCAGAGGATTTTCAGTGATAAAAACCCTATTTTTAGGGCCCAAATAGGAGAGGGTGGTCCCCTCTCTTCTTGTCTTGCTTGCTAGTGTTGATGGCCAATCAAATGAGCATGTGTTTTTACTTCTTTATGGCTTTGTTTAGGCTCATTTTTGTGACTTATCAAACCTGCCATAACTCTGTTTTTGGCTGTCTTGGTCACCTCTTGCATGCTTATTTCACTTGTAGTGTAAATCCTCTTTGCTAGGCTTGTTAGCCTTACAAAGTAGCATGCTTTTGTGGTTTGAATTAGTTTAGTTCAAGCATGTTTTTGGTGTTATTTTGGCATGTTATAACTCTGATTTTGATTGGTGGACTCACCTCTTGCATGCTTTATACACTTGTAGTGTAATCCATGCTTACTAGTCTAACACGCTTGACGTTTTGGCCAATCATGCTAGCTTATTTTGGCTATACTCCATACATATTTTAGCATTATTTTGACATGCTTTAGGACTATTTTGGTTGTTCTTGGCCTTTTGAGGCTTGCTTTGTATAACTATAGTGTATTTGGCTTTACTAGCCTTGCACTTTGGGCCCCCTAGCATGTCATATTTGAGCTATTTTCATGATATGGAATCATTTGGTAGGTGATTTCAGAGCTTATTTCATTGCCATACTCTCAGATTTTCCACTCCATCAATGTTTTGAGGGTTGAGCTTTGTGCGTTCCTTGCGAGCCATCATTTGAGCATGCTTTTTCTTGCTTATCATGCTATCATTTCAGTTCATTTTAGCCACTGTTTCGGCATGCATGAGGACTATTTGGGGTTGGTTTAGTCCATTGTACATTGTATTGCATGGTCCTAGTGTAAAGCTCTTTGCTAGTTTCAATGCTTAAGTGTTCTAGCATGTTATGCATGCGATGTTTGCATAGTAGAGTCTTGCATTTCATGCCACTTTAGCACTGAAAATCTTCCATCCTCCTTATTTCTTCACTTTTGATTTGTTTTGAGGATTGGTTAGTCTTGAGTTTTAGTTTAATGCAAGGGATTAAGGCCTATGCTTAAATGGCTTCAACCCTCTTTTGAGGGTTACTCCTAGTCAAAGGCATTGGTCTCTCCCATGTCTTAAACCATTCTCTTTGATAGACCTCTCTCTCATTAGAGGACTCTCATATTTGGACAAGTTGATTAATGAATGGATTGGTAATTTTAAAATGTGTAAACAAAATCAATCAAGCAAAATGTGTCAAGATAAGCATGTTGCATGTGTGCATTGCATGGTGTTCAACCGGACGTTATGTTGAACACAAAGTGAATTAGTCCATTTCATACTTGAAGTGATGAAAATGGGCCAATCCCCTTTGTCTCCATTACCTTTGATTATCCATGATAAGATGATGGTCCAAGTGTCTTATTTGTCATGCATTTATTGACCTTGTGCAATTTGGCTTCTTTGGCCATCATGCATTGAGATGTGTGATTGATGGCTCGAGAGTCGAACACTACACTCCTTTGAGTTCCAAACATGATAAGGGGTGTAGTTGCACAACATTTTCTTGCAAATGTATTGCCATGCCTCTGCTTGTACTCTGCTGCAGCAAAAGGAGCAATCTGTAGGAAGAGATGGCCGATCGGCTATCTGGAGTGCTAATCAGCTATCTGGAGTGCTGATCGGCTAACAATTTTTGGCCGATGGACTCAAAAGTGGTCGATGACCCTTTTCCCTTGGCCGATGGCCATATCTTTTGGCCGATGGCATCTCATCATGTCCACGAGGTGGTTCAAAAGCATCACAGAGATTTGTACAGTTTTTAGAGGTGCAAAACAGTGCAAACAGAGGCAACATGAGGCATGGCAATGAATTTCTGAGCGAGGCAATCGAGCATGCATCATTCATCATTCCGAGGCAGAGTTATGGCAGCTCAGTTCAGCTTCTCTCTTTTCTTACTTAGTTGCTTTTGTAACTTAATTAATTTGTTTAATTAGTTAAGAGTTTTGTTATATTTAATTAGCTAGGGTAGTTAATTAATTAGTTGATTTGTATTATTTATTTGGACCCTCCGTCAAGAGGGTGAATTTTGTAATAAGTGTGCGTAAGTGTATGAATGTCTTCCAACCCCACGTCTTTCTCCTTTTTACTTAACCGCTTACGATGGTTAGTTCTAGGTCATATTTCAATTAGCATTCCTATGCTTGCATGTTTGCATTCATTCATTCGTATTGCATGCACCGGGCTCGGCGCATCATACTAACCGCATTATATTTCAATTTCGATTTGAAAACATGATTATCAAGTTGCATCTCACATGCCATTTTAGAATAGCCGAGCCTATTTCTAGTTGCATTTTGCATGTGTTGCATTAGCCATCTTAACATAAACTAGGGTCATGCATGATTTCTAACTAGTTGTTGTTTTGGCCTGGAGTACTAGGTAAGTGTTTATGCTTTAGCATCTTGCATGAGTGTTAGTGTTTCCATGATCGCATGCTTGCCATGAGGCTAACTGCTTAAGTGATATAACTGCCTGAATGCCTATGGGTGAAGGTTGGATTACTTGAATTGGAACAATTCATTGAAATGCGAGTTTTAAGCCCACTTGAGGGTGGCAAAATCTACATCTTAGCCTAATTGCGAGTAGCACCTTCAAACCATTTTCAAACAAACATGAGATTTTTTGTTCCAACTTAGGCGATCTAGTCTATACTTGTGTGTTGTGCGCATCACATAGTAATTCTAGGCTAATAACTGGAATAAGAACGCATGTGTTTTCAAAAACAATATATCATGTTAGTAAAGGCCGATCTTTGATCGGGCGAGCGGGGGTGCTCATTACATGACCTTCCCCTCTCGTACCCAAGTTCCCGAGCCGAGGCAACTTTGGTGATGACGAACACGTGGCCTTAGGCACGAGTCAGGGTTTCCTAAATTTTCCAAAACAAAAACATTTAGGTGGCAACTCTATATCTGGCAAAGCAGTCCACGTTTGGCACTTCTTTATAAAAATCAGTTTTCCAAAACGATTTGCCGGATTTGGACTCTTTGGTGATTTATCGGTCTTGCATTGCACTTTGTGAGATTAGATTCAGAACCGTGACATTGAGTCCGAACTGTAGTAGCTAATGAACAAAACGGATTTTCGCACCTTCGCGCGTGGAGCTAGGACGTTCGGGCATGTCTACACAAGGCACGTGCACCATTACCATTACTAGTATTAACAAAGTTCTAAACATAAGATATCCTTAAAAAGAATTAAGAAAAAAAAAAGTTCTAAAAATAAACCACCTACCGTAAAGGTAAATGATAACGGGGAACTTGATCCCAAATTGTTGGAGTGTATGCTACATTTTTCTATGATGGTGAAAATCACTCAAGCTTATAGTTTTCCAATACTATGGATGTTATTCAAGTATCATCAAATACTATAGATGCATCAGTAGGTAGAAAAAAACAATAATGACAAATATAAAGGTGCATGAAGTCAGAGTGTGGACCTTGGCAGGGCTGGACACAGTATTTTCATGAAACTCAAGGAAGTGAAATCAGCTCTCAAACAATGGAATAAAGAGGAGTTTGGTGATTTGAATGAAAAATTAATTTTCATTGGTAATCAATTACACACACTGGATCTCCTTCAAGAGAATCGTTCTTTTTCTGGGGAGGAGTCTACTAACAAGAGGAAGCTGAAATTCGACTTCTGGAAAACCTCTCGGCTGATTGAGAGCATTTGGTTGCAAAAATCAAGGCAAGTGTGGTTCAAGAATGGGGATAAAAACACCAAATACTTCCATATGATTGCAAGCACAAGGCAGAGGAAAAATTCAATTGGCAACGTATTCATCAATGGAACATATTTAGAAGATCTGGAGCAGATAAAAAGAGTAGTCAGGTCTCATTTTCAGAATTTTTTTTCCGAAAATTGGCCTTCAAGACCCACATTTTCAGGACCTTTTCAGTGCTCACTTTCTGCTATGGAAGCATCTCTGCTGGAACAACCTTTTTCAGAAACTGAGATTTTGGATGCAATAAATCATTGTGAAGGAAATAAGGCTTCTGGTCCTGATGGCTTCAATATGAAATTCATCTAAAAATGTTGGGCCTTCATAAAAGCAGATATTCGTCTCTTTCTCAATGAATTCCATCTAAACAGCAGGATCAAGAAAGGTCTGAATTCTACCTTCTTAACCCTGATTCCAAAAATTCCAAACCCATCTTCTTTATCTGATTACAGACCCATCAGTTTGATAGGCTGTATTTATAAGGTTCTAGCTAAGGTTTTATCAAGAAGATTGAAATCTGTTATGCCAAAACTGATAGATGAAACTCAATCAGCTTTTGTAAAAGGGAGGCAAATATTTGATGGTATTCTCATTGCCAATGAAGTTATTGATTTGTGGAAGCGCAATTCTTCAGGAGGACTTCTTCTTAAATTGGATTTTCAGAAGGCCTTTGACAATGTCAATTGGAACTTTCCTTTTCATATTCTTCAAAAATTCGGATTTGGTGAAAAATGGATCATATAGATTAAGGAAAGGCAAATTACAAACACCCCCCTCGAGGTTTGGTGAAAATACAAATCCCCTCCTGAGGTTTGAGAAATTACATCCCGCCCCCTGAGGTTTATATTTTCATAACAAATTGCCCCCTGAGGTTTTTATTTTCATACAGATTCCCCTCTAATTTTCCCTAATTTGTTATGAAAATTTGACCCTCATGAGGCAATTTGTAATTTCTCAAACCTCAGGGGGGAATTTGTATTTTTACCAAACCTCGAGGCGGCTATTCGTAATTTGCCTATTAAGGAATGTGTTTCTTCCCCACATATTTCTGTATTGGTGAATAGATCCCCTTCTCAAGAATTTCCTCCTCAGAAAGGTTTAAGGCAAGGTGACCCTCTCTCCCCCTCTCTCTTTAATCTTGTGGTTGAAGGGCTAAATATTCTCATCCAAGGGGCCAAAAACCTCAATCTTGTCAAGGGAGTGGATATTGGTGGCTCAGGGTTGAACCTATCACATCTGCAATTCGCAGATGATACCATTATGTTCTACAATCCAGATTGGGATGAGATAATAAATCTGAAAAGAATTCTCAATTGCTTCGAGTTAATTTCCGGACTGAAGATTAATTACCAAAAGTCTGTAATTTGTGGAGTTGGGATAAACAGGGATTTCACCTCTCAAGTAGCTGAATTCCTCAACTGCATGGTGAGTTCACTACCAATCAATTATCTTGGAATGCCTCTTGGGGCCAACCCAAAAAGAGTGTCTACTTGGGAGCCTATCATAAACAAAGTGAAGAAAAGACTAGCCTTATGGAAAAGGAGGTATCTTTCTCTTGGAGGTCGAATTACTTTGATTAAATCTATACTTTCTTCTCTTCCAATCTATTATATGTCCCTTTTCGAAATTCCTACCCAAGTGGAAAACTTAATTGATAAATATCAGAGATCCTTTTTATGAAGGGAATAGTGATGACAAAAGGAAATTCCATCTTCTCAACTGGGAGGCATGCTCAGTTAGCAAACACTTTGGAGGTTTGGGCTTCAAAAAGACTAAGGAAGGTAATGATACTCTACTTTGCAAATGGTGGTGGAGATTTGCCACCGAAAAAAGTTCCCTGTGGAGGAAAGTTCTATGTGCCAAAAATAATGTGAATGAAGATTGTTGGTTACCAAATGGCTCAAGCTTTAGATATTCATCTGCAGTATGGAAAAGTATCTCATCTATGGAAAGGTATGGATCTAGAGCAATTGCATTATTTTTGTAAAACATTCAGTTCAAACTAGGGGATGGTAAAAGAATTAAATTTTGATTGGATGCATGGGTCTCATGTACTCCTTTGTCTAACCTTTATCCTAGACTTTTCTCTCTAGCAACAAGCAAAGATTCATTCGTCCATCAGTATTTGTATCAGACCGCGGATAATCAAACTCGTTGGAATATCACATACAGGAGAACTTTGAGAGCTTGGGAAGATGATTTGCATTTTGAGCTGATCAGTAGATTGCCATAACCTCTCAGCGTTAATAATAATTGTGTGGATCATCTGTTATGGACTCTTATCCCATCCGGCTCCTTTACAATTAAATCTCTTTATGAAATATTTGAAAATTCTCTTCGTTTAACCCCTTTCCCAATTATGAAGATGTGGAAATCAGTAGCCCCCCTAAAATTAAAGCCTTTGGTTGGCTTGTTTGATGGAATCGAATTGCCTCTTCAGATCTCCTTGCTCGCAAGTTCATTATCCCCGCAATCAATCACTGTGCATTCTGCGGTATTGATAACGAATCTGCATTACACTTGCTCTTGCATTGTAATTTTGCTTGGAAGGTTTGGGCTGAAATTATTTGTTGGTGGGGCTCCTATTGGGTCTCCCCTAGCTCCTTACAAGACCTGCTCTTATGGTGGTATGGTCAAAAATTCAAAAACCTGGGTAAACTCATCTAGGAAGTAATTCCATTGGATGTGCTTTAGAGCTTATGGATTGCAAGAAACAACATGGTATTCAACTCTAAAGTTCCTGTTTGGGGAAATATTGTGGACAGCATCAACATCAAAGTGGCCACATGGGTGAAGTTTTCTAGTCATTTGCCTAATTACACAATCCATGATTTCATGCACTGTTTGGATGGTTTGAAGGGTCATAAATTGTAGATTCCGGCTGGATGTAGACCCCTATTGTTTTTATTTTCTTCATTTCCAGATTTGGTTGAGGTCTCATCAACCTTTTGTATCGACCTTGGCTTGCATATGATTGGGCTCAATTATAGGTGCCAACCCAGTTGGGATGTATTCTTGAGCTATGATGCAATTTAGTCAAGTCTTTCTTTTCTCTCTTATTATCAATAAAATTCTTTCTTTGCTGATCAAAAAAAAAAAAATATAAGGGGTCACATGTTAAAAATATGTCAATCGTAAAATGCCAATATTGAACCTTGAAATAAATCGAGATCTTGTATGAATATTTTACTCAACAAGTCTAAAAATGTGAACGGTTCAAATCATCGGAATCGATTCCAAAATGGGCCCAACAAGCCTAAACGTTCTCTCAAATTGAGATGACAACTTGAGAGAAACCAAACCCATTGAAAAGTATAATGAAAGTAATAAATACTTGGTATCAATATCGAAATTTCTACCATATATAGTCATTAAACATACGGATAATGAGGACTTGTGGCCTTTTCATGGTATCCAAATATTTGGCAAAGAAAGTTTATTAACCAACGGACTATTGCGGAGATGTTCATAGTAACCTAAATTTTGTGTGCTTATGAGTGCATGTTTGTGCCTTTCAATTACTGGAAAAAAAAAGATAAAAAGTCCTTCAAAACAACGATCTATGTTGTTTTGGTATTAGAAAAAGAAAAGCTCATTTAAACAAGAAGTGAAAATTTCTCTCCCCTGCCTACTGGATAATGAACAATCAAATTTTTAATCTATTTTATTTTGACTACCATTTCTTAATACAAGTTGATTTTTTCCTAGAAAATACTTGACAATAATGGGAGTTGTGGAGCATAAAATACACATAGTTCAATAACTACAGAAGTTCTTGAACTTACCATCACAAACATACAATGTCAAAGAGAATACTGTCGAATAAAGAGACAAAGTTTAAAGTTAAAATCTTAAAGGTAAATTACACTTTCCGCCCTATAGTTTGACCCCAATTTCACTTTTGTCACTATTATTTTAATTGAACAATGTTAATTAACCGTAGGCTTTAAATCATGTTTCAATTTGGCCATTCTAACTAAATTATCATCAAAATGGTCCCTATCTACTCATGTGACTGACATGTGTTACAAAACTGTGAGTTCAGCATCCAATTTGGATAGAAACACCAAATTGGAATTGTGCTTGAGTATAGGGTTAACATTGTTCAAATTGAAACAATAGGCCAAAGTGAAATTTTGGAAAAATTATAGGGGTGAAAAGTGTATTTTACCCAAGCTTAAAAAATATGGAATGCTAGAAGAAATCATAACAACACAAAGTACCTTACTGACAATGTGTGGATTCCCAACTATGATAAGCAAGGACTTTTATAGCGATCCCGGTTGTCCCTTTACTGTTCTGTTGTATTCTGGACTCGGTTCCGTGGAGTTGGTAGTTGTATCTATCTGGTTGTCGTCCTTTAATTCCATTTATGAGACTTTTAAGATGTTTTGGGCAAGGTTGTTACAGGTTGGTTAGGCCTTGGTTTCAATTCCTTGTTGCCCAGTTTTTAGGCGTTCCGCTCGAGCGGGTCTTCTTGCGCTCGAGCGGGTATTACACACTTCCAGTATTTCGTGGCCCTGCAAAACTTCTGCAGGTGTGTTTTCTACGCTCGAGCGGGTCGCGCTCGAGCGGTATTGCTGGCGCTCGAGCGGGTAGTCCTTTTCCTGTAAAGTTCTGGGAGATGAAAATCTGCGCTCGAGCGGACTGGTTTTCACGCTTGAGCGGATGTGTTTTGCTTTTGTTTCTTGACGCTCGAGCGGTTATCTATGCGCTCGAGCGGGACCAGATGTTTGCGCTTTACGCTCGAGCACTCTATTTTACACTCGAGCGGGTCATGCGTATATGAGTTATCCGCTGGGTCTTTTTAAATCACTTTTTCACTTTTCTTCTCTCTCTTACTTTCCCAAAAACCCCATTGTTGAGCGTCTCACTCTAGAACTCTACCTTCTCTCTAGGTATTGATCTAGTAGGAGTGATTTCCTCACCTTTGGCCTTTACAAAAAGGTTGTTGATCGGTCGAGGGCTATCTTTTGATCCGAGAAATTCTTGATTTGGAGCATTTTCGTTTTCTTCACCTTCTCGGTTGGGAGTCATCTTTTGAGATAGGGATAACCTACTCCTCACTATGGATTTTGTCTTTAAATTTTAGTAGTTTGAGATGTTGGGTTGGGGTTGGTAATTTTGTGAAAATTTGGGGCTTTTGTGTAAATTTACAAAAGTTGGAGTTTTAGCTATATAAAACCTAGATGCATGTTTGGCATGGAGAAGTGAAATTAATGTTAAAACATTAATGAGAATGGAACCTAAGGATTGTAATGTTAATTATGGAAAGTGCCCTAATTACATTAGTTAATTAATTCGCATAATTAATTATGAGGAAATGAGAAATTGATTTGGAAATGTATGGAATTAAAGGGTGTAGTTGGATTATTTATCACTCACCGGGTTGAAATGATGATTATATATCCATTGTTGCATTTATTTTCTATATAGAAATAACTGCTTTGGGCTATCGGTGGAGGATAGTCTTGATTGTTGTAGACAATGCATGATGATTAGGCAAACTGAAACTAATCACTAGAATGTGTCATTGAGTATGACGGTTGAAAGAATACATTAAATTTATGCATTGTGTGATGATGTGTATAATTATTGTTTATATGCATTGTGTCGTGTTGGAGGAGATAGGGGATGTACTCCACGGTTTAGGGGATGATAGGGGATGGACCTCTAAACCGGATGTTGTTGGGAGGAGATAGGGGATGGACTCCATAGATAGAGCTCATATGCTTGTCTAGAGAAGTGAAGATAGAGCTCATATTGCTTGTCCTTGGAAGTGTGATAGTGCTCTTATGCATATCTATGGAAGTGATGATATAGCTTGTATGCTTATCTGTTGGTGTGTGCATATAGCTAGTATGCTTATCTATTTTGAAATGGGAAAGTGTTTAATATGAGTTACTGTCTCATATAAGTTGTTTGGCCAAGTTCTGAGCCATGGTTTATAATTGAGAATTGAAAAGAATTGGAAAATGGACTGTAATATGGACTGTATGTCCATGAAACTGTAAAAGTGTTATAAGTGAAAGTATCAGTGTTGGCCATCTATCAAACTGCTAATCTTTTAGTCACTGTTCAAATATTTGGTTTAGTGTATTTCTACTGGGCTGTGCTCTACCCTATATGGGAACATCATTTTCAGGTACAGGTAGTATGCCACCTCCAAGGACATAGCTTGGGAGGCTAGAGGCAGACAGACTTTTGTTGTCTTATTTCCTTTTGATGTATTACATGTAAATCCAAGCCAAGGGCTTAATGTGTAATTGAGTTAGTACTTTTTTTTGTAACCAAGTGTTAACTTGGAAAGCTGTAAGCCCGTAGGGCATTTGCTTTTGTTGTTAACATGTAATACTTTTGTAAAGAAATACTCTGATGAATTGAAGAATGTGGATCTTATATATATATATATATATATAAATGCTTGTCTAATGAGATGGGTTCTATCTATTATTTTGAGGGCGTTACAACTTTGCCCGACTAACCGCAACATTAAACCTCCTCGAATTGCCAAGAAACCAAGACAATAGGTTTTATCAAACTGATTATGTTTGGCTGTTCACAGTTGAAACAATTATAACTTCCCTCTCTCATCTCTGGAATTTCTCAACACTCCCAACTTAATATCAAATGATTCCAATACTTTGGTTATCTTCACCAGCCTTGAATGGTGTTGAAGAGAATGGGAAATTCTTTGCTAGGAAGGCTTAGCCAAGGTTTCAAAGAAGAGGGATCTTCTTGACACGGTAACTTCTCACTAATTTTGTGACAAAACTTTCATCCCCGTTGTGGTAATATTCACATTTGAAAAGTCTTTCTAGAAAAGATTTTCCTAACCCGAACACCTTTGCATCTCTGGAATACACAACCGGACCTAGTTGCAATTAGTCACCCTCCAATTTGGGACTTTGTTCGAATTAGGATCAAAAGTCTTGGAGAATTATTCATATTATGGATCTTGTGGTTGTTTGATTGGATTTTTCATTATGATGTAGATAATAAATCAGCAATCTGAATGCAAGTTTTTTGATGTTTAAGGATGTGTTTGGACATCCTGATGGATTTGAAGGCCTAACGACAATATTAAGTTTCTACTGTAGATGCCCCATAAAATAAATTGGAGCCATTGATTAGTTTCTACTTATCATGAGATAACACTTTTTTTGCAAAATTTCAAAAATACCCATCTCGAGATAAGTTATATTATTATTGAGATTGTAATCCCGGATTACTTATCTCACCTTATCCTATTTGTGAATCAAAATTGCCAAAGCATACACCTCAAAATCTATATATGCTATGATTAATTTCTTTGTTTCTATGAATGTTCGGTGATCCAAACTTGCAGCCTTCATTTGCACAACTCATGGTCACTCTAAAGTAATGTTTTGAAAACCGGCCAGCCAGTTCGACCGGTTGAACTGTCGACCGATCCATGGTCCGATCCGGATATACCCTCTAACCTAGTCCCTCTTGAAAACCGATCATTTTAAGAAAAATCGGTGGGAACTGCGATTAAACCGCTAAACCAGTCGACCCGGTCTGGTTTGTTATATTTGGTCCAATATTGAAAAACTTGATGCTAAAGGGACTTGAACCCAACACCTTAAGCTCCAAAGAATATGAATTTCCACTTTGCTACCATGGTTCCTTGTTAATATGTAGAAAATATATAATATTAATTGTATTCAAACTAATTTCCCTCAAGCACATGTATAATTAATATTTTTACAAATGATATTAATATAAAAATATATATAAACATATATGTTTGATGAATATATATTAAATTATAAAAATATTTTTAATGAATGTATTTTATTTATTTTTAAATCGTAAAAATATTTATAAAATAACTATGACATCATGGTTCGATTCCGGTTCAACCCGACGGTTGAACCAGTGACCCGTCCACCCGATCTCTTTTCTGGTTCACTCACCGGTTCGGTTTTTAAAATATTGCTCTAAAGCCATTGCAGCATCTAGTCATAACATCACATTTTTTTACCAGCAAAGTTCACCTTTGCCACAAGAGATCTTGGTGAATACCACTCATTGAAATATCTCAGTTCTTTCTCAAATGTGAATAAGGTGACATTTTGTTGTGTACGAACTCTACTACGCGATATGGAGTTGGAAGAGAGGATGATATATAACCTATTTATGAAAAGTATATAGGCCTAATGATTAATGGTTAATCAAATGAAGCCATGTATTGTTGTTTCTGCTCAAAGATTGCAGCAACATTTTTTTTTTTTTTTTAACAATGGGTGTTCATATTTGAGATGTGTAATACCTTTCTTGAAAGAAATTGTCAAAATGTATATTTTAAATAAAAAATAATAATTTTGAATGATTCTGTGTCATGCTTTTATTTTGTGATTTTGGGTGTCAAATGAGCTCCCAATGGATCACAGATTAGTCCCAAACAAATATGGGGAGAGTTTTTTAAATCATTTTTTTTTTTAAACTTCTTATGTTAATTCATGAAAACAGTGTTTTTGCACGTAGTAGTAAGATTGCATACACACGAAACTCCTCAAACTTCGTAATGGCTAGAGCTTCCTTCAATGTAACCCATAAAATAAAGGTTATATATCGCGATCTTCACGTTGATCCATACAAACAGTCTCTTTATATCTGACCCTGTTAGACTCCGAATGACAATAGCCTCCTGCATTTAAATTGCCTACATTAATCCACATAACAAACACAATATGTATATAATGATTTAAGTGTTGAAAAATACCTTGCGAAATCCATCCGGTGCAAAAATCATTTTTTCCACAAAATATAAGAAATTACATATGGTAAAGGTTGCATACATCTAATTTTTTTTCACCTCACAATAGCGGGAGACTCGTGTACTAGGACAGTTTTACTACATTGATTCATATAACAAACATGATGTATACATGATGATGCAAGTGATGAAAAATATTAGTGAAATTCATCCATGATAGATTACTGAGAGGGTAATTTATATGTAAATTGGACCAAGCTGGGTAATGGGCCATTCTGTGGGCCACAGCAAGAAGGGCTGAGTAAAAGGGGCCTTGGAATTAGTCCAATCCAGAGGAGCCTTGCAGATAGCCCGGTCTGAAAGAGCTTGGTGGTTAGCTCGGTCACCACAGTCGGCGCGGTGACAGTTAGCTTGGTCAAACCATCTTGAGCCGAGGTATTTTTGGCTTCTACTCAGGACCTTGCTGTTGAGTAGCTCAGTTCAATTACGCTATGGTTAGCACGGTCTACAGGCGAAGGCGAGGTACATGTTACACATAAAGCGCCGGGATAAATGTAACATGCGTATTGTTAGCTTGGTTACATTGTCATTGTGCCATGGCAATTCTAGCTCGGTCGTTTGGACATACCACCGAGCTAGGACCATCTCACTTGGTTTAAGTAGTGAGGGGGGTGTTGAAGGATAAGCATTATCTTTTAGGAGAGTAATTCCTAAGAGGACTCTGCATGGAGAAATAAGAGTCTTACTAGGATTGTGCCACACGAAACCTATAAAAGCTCACAACATCACCTATGAAGAGGTAACACAACTTTGATTCTCGAGTACACAGAGCTTTTGTCTATTTGTCTATTTTGCTGACTTAGGCATCGGAGAGGTATCCGGCACACACCCGCCGGCTAGCTCACATTTGTGTTTTCAGGGAGTAAAGCGACGACGTTTGGAGGAGCACAGACTTGATCAACAAGATTATACGAGAAAATTATTTCTTGCTCGTACAATTGGCGCTATCTGTGGGAATCACAGAAAGAACAAAGCCTCTTGATCAAAATTTTCCTCGCTAGATTAGACCCAATGGCGCACAATGAAGATTTTCCGCAGTCCGCCATTGACGGACAAACCCTAGAGGGAGGTGGGAGGCGCGAAGGTTTGCCTTCCATCCCTCCCATGGCAGATTTAGAGCCCCAGCGACAGAACCCCTGGAGGGATGCAAGGGGGAGGCGGGGTAACAACCCCCGTCGCTTATCAAGTCCTGATAGGCAGAGGCGAAGGATCGACCCTCAAGTCTTGGAAGATCGGGTAAAAGAGCAGGACGAATTAATCAGGAAGATGGCGGCGGACATGGAATTGATGAAGCGCCAGATAAAAGGGAAAGGGGTGGCGACAGGAGAGGGGCGCAAAAGCAATACGCCTCCTCGCCACTCAGAAGATCGTGGTAGGCATATCCCGCCATCGCAAGCAGAAAGTAGGAGCCTCAGAACAGGCAACACTCAATCAAGGACTTCCAAGACTCATTACTCTAGGTCTGAGAGAACAAGAACATTGAGGTCTTACACTGAGGGAAGCACCTATCGGCCCTCACGTACGCACCAAACATCATCTAGGCAAACGGAGTTGCCTAGATCGTCTGACTCACGGACTATGCTTGAAGAAAGAGCACGACGGAAGGAGGATGCCAGGGCACGCGACCCACGCAGAGTTTCAGCCCTTCAGTGGTTTGCTCTTATATATATATATACATTGATTTGTCTAAACTTAATTAGCCTTGATGGTTATTTTCAAAATTTAGAGTGAAAATTTAATTTATTGAAAACACCTCCTTTGTTAATTTTGGTATTATTTATGATGGTTTGTATAAATTAAAATTTAATGATTTCTCAAAGGTTTAATTTATCTTGCATCATTATGTTGGTCCTAAATATAGTTTGATAAATGAAAACTCCTCAAACTTGTGGCATAAAAGATTATACTATTTTTCTGGAGAAAAAAAAAAGTTACAAAGACTAGTAAAGATGAGATTCTTTTGAATTTCGATTTTATTACTTTTAAAAGCAATTCAATAACATTAAATAAAGTACCACGAGATATACAAGGCTTCTTCATATTATCCAAATAGGCATTAATGTGCCCTTTTAACACTTCAGATTTGATATATAAAGTTATTTTATCACTTTTATAGATGAATTTTCACTTTATGATTTTATTTATTTATTGCATAATAGATAGTAAATGAATACCATTGAGGTGTACATTATTAAGGAAGAAAGACAATTAAACAAAAATGTGAAAAACATAAAGATAGTGTAAAGCACAAGTCTATTTGCTAAACTCTATGAAAGGCATAATGCCTCAACAAAATGATGTAGCTGAGAAACATTATTGTACTCTAATGAATATGACTAAGAGTATGTTAAATAATTTCTAAATACTCATAACATTGTGAATATATGTCATTATGATCTATTGTTGTCATATAGAATTGGGTTCCTAGTAAGACAATTCCAAACACTCACTTTAACTGTGAACAGGAAGGAAACCGAACTTAAGACACCTACGTGTTTGGGGTTGTCTAGAAAATTAGAATTATTGATCAACATGAAAAGAAATTGGATTTTAGAATAATCAGTGGTTATTTTGTTCATTATCTTAAAAATTCAAAGGGTATTAGTTTTATTATCTTCGCCATAATACACGAATTACAGAAACCGATAATATCAAATTTAATAAGAATGATGAAATCAGTAAGAGTGATAAATCATGAAATGTGATTATTCAATAAGTATGGGTACAAGTATCATTACCCATAATTTGAAGGAAATTGTTGTTCCTATAGTTGTTTAACAACTTAATGTCTTGGAACAACAAATGAATAATCAATTACTCCATAATATAAATATCACCAATGAAAAGGTGTAGGAGAACCATAAGAAATAATATTAAGAAGATCTTACAAGGTAAAGAAATTTGTCATATAGAATGATTATGTGGTATATCTATAACAATCTTATTATAATATTGGGATAAGTAAAGATTCGGTTTTGTTGTCACAAGTCACAGAAAGTATTGATTTTACTAAATGAATTGATGTCATGAATGATGAGTTGAAATCAATGGACCAAAATGAAATTTGGGATTTCATTGAATTGCTAAAGGATACAAAAATATTTATTGCTCTAAGGGCAATATAAAATGATATAATACTAGATATGTGGCCAAAACTTTTACTTAAAAAGTAGACATTGATTATAATAAGATATTCCTTTTTTACTTGTATCTTAAAGGGCTAATTTATAATCATTATGGCATTTGTAACTCATTATGATATCGAGTTGCATTAAATGTATGTGAAAATTAATTTTCTAAAAGAGAGTTTAGATGAAGAATTTTGTGTAGATCAACTCAAAAGTTTCTCTATTGAGGAAAATGAAAATGTGACTTGCAAACTTAAAAAATCAATTTATGGACTTAAACAAGTTTTTTAAAAACTGTATATTAAATTTTATGATACTATTTTTCTTTTGGATTTAAAGAAAACATTTTTTTATTAGTATTAATATCCAAAGATCAGTGGAAGCAAGTTTATATTTATGATTTTGTATGTTGATGATATTTTGCTTGTCAATAATGTACGTGATTTATTACACGAGTTAAGAAATTTCTCTTTAAGAACTTTGAAATGAAATATATTAGTAAGATAACCTATGTGATAAAAATTGAAATATTTTTGAATGAATCACATGAATTGTTGAGATTGTCTCAGAAGGTATAGATTAAAAGTTCTATAGAGATTCAGAACAAAAGAATATTTGCATAAAGTTGTCCATGTTCCGAAAGGAAATAAATCCAATCTCGTGCAAAAATAAATAAATAAATTGGAAACGATTCTTTATACAGTTATTGTAAGATACTTAATGCTCAAATAAGGAAGTGATAAGGTAATCATAAGGAATAAAATAGCACTACTTGCTCACATTTATGAGGTCTAATAATCTTGAATTGATTGGTTACTTAGATTCAGACTTTGGAGGATGCATTGATAATAGAAAGTTCACTTTTGATTATTTGTTCTTATTATGTAAAGAAGAAATATCATGAAAATTGTGAAATGAACGATTATAAATATCTCCTATGAAAGTTGAATTTGTGATATGCTTTGAGATCACAATTCATGAATTGTTATTGCATTTATCTCAGGACTTGAGATTGTCGACTTATGTTGCCAAGTTGTTGAGAATTTATTGTGATAATTTCGCAATCGTTTTATTTTCTTCGAATGACAAGTATTCTAATAATACTAAATACATAGAATTAAAATTCTTTGTCGTTAAAGAAAAATTTCAGAAACAAAAAAGGTCAATAAAACACATAAATACATAACTTTTAAGTGTAGATCTATTGATGAAGGGATTTCTCTTAAAGACAATTAAAAAACTTGCCAATTGAATGGGTCTTGAATGTAATCCATAACAGTTGTTTATGATTGATTGTGTTATTTGACACATTGAGATCTCATAAACTGTGTTTCTGATATATTTCCTATTATGAATGGTGTACGTACATATATAAGAATGAATTAATGAAAACAGGAATAGTCTTTGATAAAAAAAGACATTATCGGACCTTTTAAATACACTCCTCACTTAAAGACTATATTAAACTAGTTGCTAGTGTTGTAGTACATGAAAGGGACTATGTCGAACTATTGGTGTAGAACCGCCATGACTCGCATTAGTGAACTATTTAATTATAGTATTATGATGATGACCAAATTAAAGTAAGGTTGGATATGATTTATTGCGCTCCTAATGTTTACCTTATTAAATCTTGATGTATGTTATCATATGAGCCAAGTGGGAGAATGTAAGACTAAATTTAATTATTTAGTCATTATGGTAACCAACATGGTATGACAATATGAATTATAGATTTAATAAGATTATAGTTCCATATCTTGAACCACAAGTTATTATCTAATTGGTCAATAGATGGAGTAGTTTTTAACTCTCCTACTTTGATGGACAAGTAAAGTGATAGTTATATTAGGAAAGTGGTCCTCTCTCTATTTATAAAAGTATACTTAGATCACCCATCAATTATTCTAAATATAATGTATTCTAAAGAGGGTAGAGAGAGAAAAAAAATTCCCACTAATATTATTATTAGGTTTATGTGGGGACATATTTTGGGGTAGTCCACATGGCCGAAGTTGTTAGCCGAGGTGCCATGTGGGCAGACCATGATGTCGAGATATGGTGCGATAATACCGGAATCTGAGATATTTGGATAGAGGACTAGAGTCCTAGATTGGGAGAGGACTTCAGTTTGGATAAAGATAAGACTCTTAGAGAGTTAATCTCAATCCTACTGGGAGTCCAAGATTAGCAGTAATCCAGATTCCATTGAAGCTAAGCTTCTATTGGGATTAGGTCTGTGTTGGCTATAAAAGGAAAGCACCCTCATGGGTCTAAGGTATGCTTTTTATGCTCTGTCTAGTGAGTTAAGCACTATTGGTTATCTTTGAGAGATATTTTACTGACTTGATCGTCGGAGTGCCCCCGGGTGGACGAACCACCGCGAGATTCTTATATTTCTGTGACAGGTTGTTTGAGCTTAATCTATTCTGCTAGTGCTCTCCAGCTGAGTTCTCTCTTTTGGTTGTGTGGTCGGAAATCAACACCCACAATTTGGCGTCGTCTGTGGGGACTTAAGGAGAATAGATGGCCAACAACGAGTAGAGAGAAAAGATTGGGAACGACATCCTTAGTGGGGGTGGTAAACTTGCCAATCTAAACTTGGAAGAAGAAAACCGTAATGAAGGAGCACGGGATCAGAATTCCAGGGAGAATAACATTGGCCAAAAGGGAGACGCACCGAAGAAAGCAGGCCGAGATAAGTACTACCGTAAAAGCAACCTTCAGGTATGGAGGGACAGATGCCGGAGAAAAGACGAGAAAACTGAAAGACATGGAAAATAAGTTGACAGATCTACAAATAGTGGTCAACCTCATGATGCAAAACAACGTGATGCAGCCGACATCCCTATTACAAGACATGCCGGCACCAGCAACCAAAACTGGTGCCCAGAAAACAAGATCTCGGCCTAGATAAGTAGGTCCGAGAAAACAAGAGCTCAGCCTAAGTGAACAGATCCTAGATTCCAGATCCCGGATCCCAGATCCTAGAAGACAAGATCTCGGCCTAGATGAGTAGGTCCGAGAAAACAAGAGCTCAGCCTAAGTGAGCAGATCCCGGATCCCATATCCTAGAAGACAAGATCTCAGCCTAGATGAGTAGATCCAAGAAGACAAGAGCTCAACCTAAGTGAGCAGATCCCAGATTTCAAATCCTGGATCCCAGATCCTAGAAGACAAGATCTCGGCCTAGATGAGTAGGTCTGAGGAGACAAGAGCTCAACCTAAGTGAGCAGATCTCGGATTCCAGATCTCGGATCCCAGATCCTAGAAGATAAGACCTCAACCTAGAAGATTAAGTCCGAGAAGACAAGAGCTCAGCCTAAATGAGCAAATCCCGGATTCCAGATCTCGAATCCCGGATTCCAGTACTTGACGATGTTTCTAAGCGAAACATGACGAATAACGTAGACTTATTATATGGCAGAGTTGAATTATACTTGCATATAATAAAGTTGAACTAAGTTGGCGATGTTTCTAAGCAAAACATGACGAATAACTTAGACTTATTATATGGTAAAGTTGAATTACACTTACATATAATAGAGTTGAACTAAGTTGGCAATGTTTCTAAGCGAAACATGATGAATAACTTAGATTTATTATATGGCAGAGTTGAATTATACTTGCATATAATAAAGTTGAACTAAGTTGGATTAACATGGACCTGTCATATCAGTAGAATCAGACACAGATTGGAACTAAGTGTATATCAGTCAAATTAACAAAGAGACCAAGGTTGGTAACCTCAGCTAGTCTTTGTTTGAATCTGACCTCAGCGACAAGGTCAAAGCCACATGCTTAATGAGAACCCAAGTGGAACTTAAGTGCACATTAGAGGGCAGAGGGCTGCAGAATGATGCTTGGGAGTTAGAATTTACAAGCTAAGATTGGTTTAACACTTGTTGAAATTTTAAGAAAAATTTACAGGTTGAAGTTAAGCCGAGGTTATGTCAAAGGAAGATTGGTTTAACACTTGTTGAAATTTTAAGAAAAATTTACAAGTTGAAGTTAAGTCGAGGTTATGTTAAAGGAAGTTGCTTTAACACTTGTTGAAATTTTAAGAAAAGTTTACAAGTTGAATTTAACCCAAGGTTATGTTAAAATAATAGAAGACAGAGGTCCTAATAAATAAAGAGTGAAGTGGCAAGTTGTAAATAACACTTGTGAAAATATTATGATAAATATTTTCAAGTGTTAGGTCAAAGCCGAGATAAAACTGCTAGTGGGTATAGCCGAAGTATTCCGCACCAAGAAGATTACACAGTTAAGGTGTATGTTGAAGACATGCAAAATATTCTAAGTATGAAAATATGCAAAGCATAGAAGAAAAGCGGTAAGCATACATGATGAAAACAATATTCAACACTTAGAAGAAAATAGAAGGCTTGCATTGAAAAGGGACAGCTTGTTCAAGTACATAAACAAGCACATCGGTCTGACAAAATAGATACTGTTCAAAACAGAGAAGAAACTTACAAAGAAAAAGGTATAATGGAAAGAAAAATTGCTAAGTACTATGATCTTGTGCATTGATCTCAGACTATTCAACCTCGGCTGTTGGCATTGTTTCGGTCTCAACAGACAGTTGGGCAGACTTCTCAGCCGTGATTTCGGCATCGATTTCTAGAAGAGTCTGGTCCAAGCTTTTTGCAGCGGCAGTGATCTCGGTTTCAGAAGTGTCGACCTTCTTTGGTGAGGTGCTCTTGGAGACCTTATCCTCGTCCTCCGCAATCAAGTCCAGGACTTGATCATTTAGAGTAGAGGACTTAGCCCCAACAACAGAGTAGGGGACTTGGCCCCAGCTGCAGCTTCAGATTCTTTCTAGGAATGGCAACGGGGCGGGGCGGGGCCGGGGATCACCCTCCCCGTCCCCGATCCCCGACGGTGAAAATGTCCCCGGCCCCGATCCCCGACGGGGAACCTATGACTGTCCCCATCCCCGCCCCCAACGGGGATCGGGTTTCCCCGACCCTGAAACTCCCCCGATCCAAATCCGTTTCAACATTCAAAACACAAAACACACACAGATACACAAAACACATACAAATCTATAGTATTTTCTTATTTTCTACAATAGATAGAAATTATAAATGAAATTTACATGTATACAGATCTATAGAAATTATAAATGAAATCAGATCTATAGATAATTACCCAGATCTATAGTATAATCACAGATCTGAGATCTCTGTGTAACGGCGACGACGGTGACTCGACGGACAGGAAGAGAGAGGGCAGCGACGGAGGTGGAAGGGACGGCGGAGTCAACGGAGGTGGACAGTGACGCCGGCTTCGCGGACAGTGGCAGTTGTGCTGCGGAGACGGAGAGAGAGTAGAGGGTAGAGAGAGAGTGAGAGAGATGGGGGGTCAAGGCCAGCGGCGGTGGTGATGTCGCCATCGGTGAGAGAGAGGGGGCGTCGAGGCCAGAGAGAACAATGGGAGAGAGAGAGAGTTGAAACGAGAGAGTGAGAGAGTTGAAATGCATATACGGTTTGGTTTATTTTATTTTATATATATATATATAAGGGGTATAAAAGTAATTCTACTTCGGGGAAATTCGGGGACGGGACCGGGGACCGGGACAGGGCCAGGGATCGGGCCGGGCAGGGGCTTAAACACTGATCACCGTCCCCGGCCCGAAACAGATCGAGGATTGATTTTCAAATACCGTCTTCTCCCCATCGGGGGTATTTTTCAGGAAAAAACCGCTTAAATCGGGGTCGGGATTGGGGATCCCCGTCGGGTCGGTTTCAAATTGCCATCCCTAATTCTTTCTCGGCAACCTCAACCTCGGCCTCTTCCTTGTCTTCGGCCTCCTCGTCGTTGGCCTCTTCTACTTCATTGGCCTCATCCTCAGATTGATTGGGAGAGGAAGGGAAAGGGACATTAAGCTGACCTATATCACGGAGGAGAGAGTCCTCGAGGACAAACATCTTTTTGAGGGCTGTCATCCAGTCAAGATAGTAGCCTTTGTTGCAGGCCATGTTGACTTGTTTTTTCAGCCTTAGCAATGGCCTCGGCTTTGGCAGCAGTAACTTGGTCCACTTGCTTCATGTGCTTCTCTTTCGAGATATTGAGTTGCTGGAGGCATGAGCATGTTGGATTGACTATAAGAAGATAGAGTGGATTACACAGTTATAACATCAGGGATGTCAACAAAAAGGTCTTCTACGACAAGAGTTCGGCAAGACATGTCGTCGTTGGTTACGACGATGGTTACTCACAGATAAGGCGATTGAAAAATTATCAAGGTCTAAGGCTGGAAGCTTAGGACCTCAGTGTTTCCTATTCCTGGTTCTAGCTGCAAGATTGTCGCTATGTCGGTGTTTGCACTGCTATTGAAATGGTGGGTTGATACGTGGAGTAGTTGATGAAGTGTTTGGCTACTAGTCTGGTTCAGCTAATAGAGTTTAAACTTGGGGCACGAATGGATTATTCATGGAAATGAATGCTTCAAGAACAACGATGATGGTCTGTAAAGGCAAAAAGAGAGAGTCTGGGGACACAGATAGAGGCAAAATAAAAAAGATGGCAAAAAGTTATGATTTCAAGTCCTTAGGTGACGTGTTCGTGCTGATGTTAGACACCTGGGGACAAAACTGATGCAACACGATGGAGACGTGATTAGTATGCTCCAATCTGATGATGATCTTGATTGAGAAGTACGATCTCAGTTGAGATGATCTCGGTAGAGGTGATGATCTCAGTTGGGATGACGATCTCGGTTGACATGATGATTTCAATTGAGATGTTGATCTCGGTTGAGATGTTGAATTTGGATGGGTGCATAACTTGTTTATTCTTGGTTTCTTATGCAATGATACTAGGATCTTGATGTTCTTGAACTAGCAAGTCATGATCTTTGCTAGTAGTGTGATCTCTGTTGAGATGTTGGATCTGGATGAGATAGAACATGATGGTTCTTGATTCTTGATGAGTGGTCATATGAGTCCTTATTTCTTGGCGTCGACAAGTCACGATCTCGGTCGGAGGAGTACATGTATAGGTTCCATCACCTCAGTTTGCCGAGGTAATAGAACCTAGAGGGCAGTTGTGGGGACATATTTTTTAGTAGTCCACGTGGCCGAGGTTGTTAGCTGAAGTGCCACGTGGGCGGACCATGATGCCGAGATATGGTGCGATAATACCGGAATCTGAGATATTTGGATAAAGGACTAGAGTCCTAGATGACATCAAACTATCTATTTGGATAGAGGACTAGAGTTTTAGATTGGGAGAGGACTTCAGTTTGGATAAAGATAAGACTCTTAGAGAGTTAATCCCAATCCTACTGGAAGTCCAAGATTAGCAGTAATCTAGATTCCATTAAAGCTAGGCTTCTATTGGGATTAGGTTTGTATTGGTTATAAAAGGGAGGCACCCTCATAGGTCTAAGGTATGCTTTTTATGCTCTGTCTAGTGAGTTAAGCACTATTGGTTATCTTTGAGAGATATTTTACCGACTTGATCATCGGAGTGCCTCCGGGTGGACGAACCACCGCGGGATTCTTATATTTTTGTGACAGGTTGTTAGAGCTTAATCTATTCTGTCAGTGCTCTCCAACTGAGTTCCCCCTTTTGGTTGTGTGGTCAGAAATCAACACCCACAGTTTATGTTCAATCAATTATAGATGACTCAAAGGTTTCACATAACTGATCTGGGTATATTATTTATTTTCCGCATTATGTTATTATTTGTAAAAATCATGATAGTTCACGATTTTGAATTATGGTTGTTATATGCATAACACTATAAAATTATTTACAATAAAATGTTTGCAAATATCTATATATTTTTTTTTTCTTTCATTTCATTTTCTTGTACTTTCACTTTTCACTATTTTTTCTTTCTAAACAAATAAAGTTCTTTCGGAAATATCAAGTTATCATGTTTTCACCCAACAATAAATTAGGAATAAAGTGAAATTTTAAACATGTGCAATTAAATAGGCATACGATCACAATGGTGTTCCTCGCCCACCTATTATGTAGAATATTTGGTAATTCATTTGGAATCTCTAACATTTTTGTTCAAATTGTTATTGTCCTTGTGAATTAAAAAAAAAAAAAATAAACTTCTAGCCGGAAAACCTTTTTTGTTTTCCAATTTCAGATAATGAAAGCTTTTATCTCACCTACCTATTCTATTTATAATTTTTAGACACATGAAGAAACTCAGATGCAAGGCACGTGCACCATTACCATTATTGTATTAACAAAGTTCTAAACATAAGATACCCTTAAAAAGAACGGAAAAAAAAAATACAAAACAAAACAAAATAAAAAACAAAAATAGAAGAGTTCTAAACATAAACCACCTACTGTAAAGGTAAATGATAAAAGGAACTTGATCCCAAATTGTTGGAGTGTATGCTACATTTTTTTATGATTGGGAAAATCACTCAAGCTTATAGTTTTTCAATACTATGGATCTTATTCAAGTACCATAAAATACTACAGATGCATCAGTAGGTAAAAAAAAACAATAATGACAAATATTAAGGGGTCACATGTTAAAAATATGTCAACCGCAAAATGCCAATACTGAACCTTGAAAAAAAATGAGATCTTGTATAAATATTTTGCTCAATAAGTCTAAAAATGTGAATGGTTTGTATCATCGAAATCGATTCCAAAATGGGCCCAACAAGCCCAAATAATCGTTCTCTCAAATTGAGAGGGCAACTTGAGAGAAGCCAAACCCATTGAAAAGTATAATAAAAGTAATAAATACTTGGTATCAATATTGAAATTTCTACCATATATAGTCATTAAACATATGGATAACGAGGATTTATGGCCTTTACATAGTATCCAAATATTTGGCAAAGAAAATTTATTAACCAACGGACAATTGCGGAGATGTTCATAGTAACCTAAATTTTGTGTGCTTGAGCATGCGTGTTTGTGCCTTTCAAATACTGAAAAAAAGACAGAAAGTCCTTCAAAACAACAATCTATGTTGTTTTGGTATTAGAAAAAGAAAAGCTCATTTAAACAAGAAATTTCTCTCCCCTGCCTACTGGATAATGAACAATCAAAGTTTTAATCTATTTTTCTTTGACTACCATTTCTTAATACAAACAAATTTTTTGCTAGAAAATACTTGACAATAATGGAAGCTGTGGAACATGAAATACACATAGTTACCATCACAAACATACAATGTCAAAGAGAATATTGCCTAATAAATAGACAAAGTTCAAAGTTAAAATCTTCAAGGGTAAATTACACTTTCTGCCTTTATAGTTTGACCCAAATTTCACTTTGGTCACTATTATTTTAATTGGAACAATGTTAATTAACCCTAGGCTTTAAATCAAGTTTCAATTTGGCCATTCCATCTAAATTATCATCAAAATGGTCCCTGTACACTCATGTGACTGACATGTGTTACAAAACTATGAGTTTGACATCCAATTTGGATAGAAACACCAAATTGAAACTGTGCTCGAGAATAGAGTTAACATTGTTCAAATTGAAACAATAAAGGGCAAAGTGAAATTTTGGACAAATTATAGGGGTGAAAAGTGTAATTTACCCAAGCTTAAAAAATATGGAATGCTAGAAGAAATCATAACAACACAAAGAACCTTACTAACAATGTGTGGATTCCCAACTATGATAGGCAAGGACTTTGCCCCAGTAACCGCAACATTAAACCTCCTCGGATTGCCAAGAATCCAAGACAATAGTTTTTATCAAACTGATTGTGTTTGGCTACAGTTGAAACAATTATAATTTCCCACTCTTGTCTCTGGAATTGCTCAAGACTCCCAACCTTAACACTGCCTATATCAAATGATTCCAATACTTCGGTTATCTTCACCGCGAGGGATCGTTGCCTTCTCTCTCTTCACAACCTTGAATGGCATCGATGAGAATGGGAAATTCTTTGCTAGGAAAGCTTAGCAAAGGTCTCAAAGAAGAGGTATCTTCTTGACATGGTAACTCCTCACTAATTTTGTGATGAAACTTTCATCCCCATTATGGTAATATTCACATTCAAAAAGTCTTTCTAGATAAGATTTTCCTAACCCGAACACCTTTGCATCTCTGGAATACTCAACTGGACCTAGTTGCAATTAGTCATCTACCAATTTGGGACTTTGTTCAAATTAGGATCAAAAGTCTTGGAGAATTATTCATATGGATCTTGTGGTCGTTTGATTGGATTTTTTATTGTGATGTAGATCATAAATTAGTAATCCGGATGCAAGTTTTTGGATGTTTTTGGACATTTTTGGACTCCCTGATAGATTTGAAGGCCCAATGACAATATTTTTCTACTTTAGATGCCCCCTAAAATAAATTGGAGCCATTGATTAGTTTCTACTTACCATGAGATAACACTTTTGCTGCAAAATTTCAAAAATACCCCCCTGAATCAGCTTGCTTGTTTTCATTTTTCATAAAACACTTTTCAGAAAATTCTACTCTCTTATTTTCCGTATTTTTTTTGTTTTTATTGAATTTTTTTTAATATTTTAAGCAATTTTTTACTTTTTAGACACACCTAACATAAATACACCTAAAAAGTAAAAAAATTATAAAAAAAATCTTTTAAAAATTCACTAAATACCAAAAATATAAAAAAAAATATAAGAATTCAATACATTTTTTGTATTTTTATGTATTTATTAATTTTTTAAAATATTTTTTTACAAATTTTTTACTTTTTAGATACATCTAACTAAGGTGCATCTTAAAAAGTAAAAAAAAATGTTTAAAATTTAAAAAATATTCACTAAAAACAAAAGAATACGAAAATCAAAAAACTCAATTTTCAAAAAACTTTGTTAGGTTTTATTTTTGGCAACCCCGTTTGACAAAACTTCTTTCAGTTGTATTTGTTTTCATACTTTTATTTCAGTAAGGGAATGAGTTTCTTAGATGCGAATCCAACCCGAATTGTGCCGTTCAGAGAAGTTTGCGATGTTAATGCTTTCAAGATTGACACTTCGCTGATTATGACGGGGGTCGAGCTGCCTGGTCAGCTCGCGGCCGAAGCAAAATGCAAAAATGCATTCAATTTTGGTCTCCCCGCTCGAGCGGGGAAAGTGACGCTCGAGCGGAGTTTACAAGCTCACAGCATCTCTGCTATGCCTGAAAAAGTACTGGATGGTGTGATTCGACACTCGAGCGTCGAAACTAACGCTCGAGCGTGAAGCTTATATGAATTGCGGAATATGAAGTCTCCGCTCTAGCGGGAAGTCACACGCTCGAGCGGACCGCACGAACACAGGTTTCCGGATTTCAATAAGGATTGGGTTTTCTTCCAAATCTTGGATTACTTTTGGTTTTCTATAAGTAGTTGGTTTTCTCTCAAAACTAGACTACTCCTAAAGTCCTCCAGATCTTCTTTTTGGATTTTAAGGTTTATATCTGAGGATATTTTGCTAGTTTTCTTTGATGTTTTGATTGAATATTCAACTCATGGTTTAAAGAGTATACATCAAAGGATTATTTGTTTGTTTTACACAAAAGAGAGAGTTGTTCTTCGGTGGATTCTGAAGAATTTGAGCCTGAAGCTTTGGTGGATTCTGGAGTGGCTCATCGTCAAGACAATTCCGAGGTGAAGACGGGGTTGGAAGAGGCACATAGGGGTTGGTTCAATTCGGGCATGGATTCGTTAGATAATTGAGAGTATACCTGTGTAATTCCTTTAAATCTTCTTAGTGGATTGCTTTGTGGCTGTTGCCCGTGGTTTTTTTATCACAATTGAAGGTGTCCAATTGTGGTTTTTCCACGTTAAAATCGTTGTGTCTCTGTGTCTTGATTGTTTGATTGAGACTGTTATATTCTGCTTAAAATTGATACATAATCACAAATCAACATCTAGGAGGTTTCTAGATTTTTCAAACTTAATCCAGAAAACTCAAACCAAACACACTAATTATATTATTATTGAGATTGTAATCCCGGATTACTTATCTCACCTTATCTTATTTGTGAATCAAATATGGCCCAAGCATACACCTCAAAATCTATATATGCTATGGCTAATTTCTTTGTTTCTATGAATGTTAAGTGATCCAACCTTGCAGTCTTCATTTGCACAGCTCATGGTGGCTCTAAAGCCATTGCAGCATCTGGTCATAACACCATTTTTTGACCCGCAAAGTTCACCTCTGTCACAAGAGATCTCGGTGAATACCACTCCTTGAAATGTCTCAGTTCTTTCTCAAATGTGAATAAGGTGACATTTTGTTGTGTATGAACTCTACTACGTGATGTGGAGTTGGAAGAGAGGATGATATATAACCTATTTATGGAAAGCATTTGGGGCTAATGATTAATGGTTAATCAAATGAAGCCATGTATTGCTGTTGCTGCTCAAAGACGGCGGCGACGTGTCTTTTTTTTTAATTTTTTTATTTTTACAGTGGGTGTTCATATTTGAGATGTGTAAATACCTTTCTTGAAAGAAATTGTCAAACTGTATATTTTAAACAAATAAAAAAATTGAATGATTATGTGTCAGGCTTTTATTTTGTGATTTTGTGTGTCAAATGAGTTCCCAATGGATCACAGATTAGTCCCAAACAAATATGGGGAGAGTTTTTTAAATCAATTTTTTTCTTTATGTTAATTCATGAAAAAGGTGTCTTTGCACGTAGTAGTAAGATTGCGTACGCTCAAAACTCCTCAAATTTTGTAATGACTAGAGCTTCGTACAATGTAACCCACAAAATAGAGGTTATACATCGTGGGATAGATTTTATCAAAATTTTCACGTTGGTCCACACAAACAGTCTCTTTATAGCTGACCCTCTCAGACTTGCAAAATGACAATAGCCTCCTGCATTTAAACTGCCTACATTTATCCACATAACAAACACAATATTTATATAATGATGTAAGTGATGAAAAACAGCTAGCGAAATTCATCCAGTACAAAAATCATTTTTTCCACAAAATATAAGAAATTACATATGGTGAAGGTTGCATACATCTAATTTTTTTTCACCTCACAATAGCGGGAGATTTGTGTACTAAGACAGTTCTACTACATTGATTCATATAACAAACATGATGTATACATGATGACGCAAGTGATGAAAAATATTAGTGAAATTCATCCTTGACAAATTGCAAATATCATTTTCCCCACAGAATACAAGAAATCACAAATCATATTCATGGATCTGCAGGAATGGTATCTATAGATGAATAAAGTAAAATAAAAATTTATACACAAACAAATCCTTTTAGGGTTACCTTTATAATACTATGTTTGGTTCAAGAATTTGGAAAGGATTTTGGAACGGGAAAAGAAAAAAAATAGTGAAATGTGAATAAAATATACTTATATTTTATCTAATTTCACATACATTTTTCTCTTCCCCTTTCCAAATCCCTCTCCAAATCCATAAACCAAACACACCCTTAAGAAACATGTATTTCCTCAAATAGAATTACAAGCCCAAAAAATTTATCCAGAAACATCTCCAAAATCTTGGTCCAGACTTTCTGTTCCCCAAATGCCTGTCATTGAGAAATCCAACTTTCTCCAGCATGCTCTGGGAGGCCTTCTTTAGGGCTGTTTGGGACTATTGAAGTTAGTCACCGCAACAAATTAAGATTTTAAAGATAAAAATTTAGAGACAAATTATTTTTTAGAAAACAAATTTTTGTTGGCAAAAGTGTCATTATTGGTCATTTAATGATAAATTACTATCTTTTAGGACCAAAATTCATCTCAAAAATAATTTTTTTTGTAGATCAAATTATTTTGTCCTAAAATGTATTTATTAGCAATATTTTTTAAAAAAATTCGCCAACTTTCTTCTTTTTTTGACTTTTTGAGATGATATTTTAATGGCTATTCTCACGATGAAAAGAATTGGCTCTCAAATATTTTTTGCAACAAAATTTTTATTTCTAAAATAAAAAATTTAATTCCTAAAACTCTTATGTGTTGGACTGATTAATGAGGAAATAAAAACTAAAAACATCCATTATTCTTCAATTTTTAGATGATCAATATCTTTTAACATATTGCTGCCTACCCACTAAAATAGTCTTGGATATAAATGCCTATGGTTGATGTTGTTGTGGGAATTAAACAATAATTATTCTAAATCAACTTTATAGAATAAAAACATTAAACAAAACAAATTCTGAAAATAGGTTTTTTACAATTTGATAAAACTATATATATATATATATATATATAACAAAATAAGAAGAAGATAAAGAAAAGGATTCAGAAAATAGCCTATGTAATTGTGAGAGGCACATCAAAAACGCTGTCCTAAAGTCGTTATGTGCTCCCTCCGTGCAAGTTTTAATGATAACAAACAACTCTAAGATACAACCCAAAACTTCACAGGATCTGACACAATGTACAGTTGCACCAGAAAAATTTGCCAAGTATGTATCGGTTGCCCAGAAATATAGAATATAAAATACAGTAAAAAGGAGAGAAAGAGAGAATCAGAGAATGTTGTATATTTTTTTCTTAAGTTAGAGTCCTATTTATATAGGCTCTTTGATGTCTCTTGAGAACAGACACACCCTTTCTTTTTAAATTCAAACACTATTTGAAATATAAATAAATATGGCTATTTGGAAAAGAAATAAACAAATAAGTAAATACAAATAATATAATAAAATAAATGCAAATAAAGTTTTGAAACTTTTAGGAAATTTCCAACAATCCCCCACAAGATTCAAAACTTTGTAAAATATCAAATAAAATAAATACAAAGATAATAATAATATGGGCAACACTAAAATCATAGAATGGGTGTAGGTATTTTTCAAACTTGAACCTCACTTAGTGTTAACTGTTTCATTCTGAAGAATCTTAGTGAACCAGGTCCTAAACTAATCCCTTTTACTAGAATTCAACATGTCACACATATGGTATGATACATAACAGTTGTGTGGGTTAGCACTAGTAGCAATCATGTGCTCAATCTTGATTCTCATGAGAGTTTAGGGAACAACCCTATTCCTACGGTCGCGGCTTCACGCGACACTCTCACTTAGGTGAATCCTCTAAAGATAGAAGTGACGGATGTCTATCTTGCGAGAGTATGCCCGCCTTGGATTCATTTAGAGTAAGTATTCTTCCTTAACCATCACATTTACATCAGCACTGATATCTTAGGGATGAGCAAGAAAACATAAATAACTAATTTAATAAAAGTCTCCTTATTAAAGTGATGGAATACGAGTCACACTATAAAAATTGTTCCTACCCGTTGAATTTCCTTCATAGGATCTCCAATCACGGAAATCGGGTTACTTCCTTAGTTGACTCCCTATGGGCTTAGACCCATCCCTCTCAATAAATCTAAGACAACACTCTTAGATAAACCTTTTATTAACTGATCAGCGATATTCTTTTCAGATTTCACAAAATTCAAAGATACAACATTTTTATTCACCAAACTTCTTATAAATTTATACCTCACTTACATATGCCTATTCATCTTTTTATTAGTATGTGCTTGTCTCACAAGTTCTATCACGGCTCTATTGTCACAATGTATGAAAAAAACAGGTATAAGATTTTTCACAAGTGAAATATCAAGGAGTAAATTTTTAATTCACTCAGCTTTAATACACGTAGTATTTAAAGCTATAAGTTCTGATTCTGTTGTATTTCTAGAAATAACAATTTGTTTTTTAGAACCCCAAGATATTGCTACTCCACCTAACATAAATATATATCCAGTAGTAGACTTAACATCTACACTATCTGTTATCCAATTAGCATCGCTATAACCTTCTACCACATTAGGAAAACCACTAAAGCAAAGTGAATAATCTAGAGTTCCTCTTATATATTTAAAAACTCTTTCCACAGCAACCCAATGATCATTACTAGGATTATGAGTTTGTCTACTTTATCTCCCAACAACATAGGTAATATCTGGTCTAGTCTTATTAGAAATACAGAGAAGTGATCCAATAATTTGAGAATATCTAAGTTGAGATACAGGTGCGCCATTATTTTACTTTAAATTCATGCTAGGATCAAAAGGAGTTAAAACAGGTTTGAGATTAAAATAATCAAACTTTTTTAACATCTTCTTGAGTATTCCAGATTGATTTAATGTAATACCTTTGGTTGTTTTCTCTAATTTCATACCCAAAATTATATAAGCTTCTCCTAAATCTTTCATATCAAATTTTGAAGACAAATAAGATTTCACAATTTTAATTATATCTAAATTTGTTCCAAATAGTAAGATATCATCAACATATAAGCACAAAATAATACATTCTCCATTATCTTCTTTATAGTATACACATCTATCATGTTCATTGATCTTAAAACCAAATTCTAGAATTACCTTATTAAACTTTTCATGCCACTATTTAGGAGCTTGCTTAAATCCATACAAAGATTTAACTAACCTGCAAACTTTTTGTTCTTCTCCTTTAACCACAAAACTTTCAGGTTGCTCCATATAAATTTCTTCATCTAAATCTCCATTAAAAAAAGCAGTTTTAACATCCATTTGATGAATTTCTAAATTATAAATGGATGCTAGAGCAATTAAGATCTAATGACTGTAATCCTATAACCAGGCGAATAGGTATTGAAATAATATATTCTTTTCTTTTGTGTAAATCCCTAGGCTACTAATCTTACCTTATATTCATCTATACTTCCATCAGGTTTTAATTTCTTTCTAAATACCCATTTGCAATAGATAGCTTTACTCCCAGGAGGTAGATGAGTCAACCCCCAAGTATTATTTTGAAGTACTAATTCAATCTGTCTATTAATGGTTTCCTTCCAAAATGGTGCATCTAAGAATGACATAGCTTCTACAAAAGTATTTGGTTCTCCTTCAATTAAACATGTATAAAAATCATCTCCAAATTTTTTTTCTATTCTAGTTCTCTTACTCATTCTAGGTTCTATGTCTAGATGTTCAGAATCATCTCTCAAAGGAATAACATAGTACTAGTAATAGACGTTCTAGCTACGGCCTGATTTGAGATCCTAGTTTTATATGGAAAAATATCTTCAAAAAATGTAGTTTCATGATATTCAATTATTGTATTATTAGTAATTTCACTAATTTCAGAATTTATTACTAAAAATCTATTAGCACTACTATTTTGAGTATATCCTAAGAAAACGGTATCTACAGTTTTGGGTCCTATTTTCTTGCGTTTAGGTTCTGAAATTGCTACTTTTGCTAAACATCCCCACACTTTCAAGATTGTAAGATTAGGTACTTCTTTTTTCCAAATTTCATAAGGTGTTTTATCATTATCAATCACAATTACTCTATTTAATATAACACAAACAGTAAGTATCGTTTCCCCCTCCCCCCCATAAGCTCTCCAGTAAACCAGAACTAATAAGCATTGCATTTATCATATCCATTAGAGTTCTATTTTTCCTTTCAACTATTCCATTAGATTGTGGAGAATAAGGTGGGATTACTTCATCAGTAATTCCATGTTCTATACAAGAGGTACTAAGGATACTTACATTATATTCACCTCCTCTATCAGATCTAAGTTTCTTAATCTTCCTTTCTAATTGATTTTCTACTTCATCTTTATAAATTTTAAATTTACTAAACACTTCATCTTTTGTTTTAATTAAATATAAGTAACAAAACCTAGAACAATCATCTATAAAAGTTACAAAATATTTATTTCCTGCTCTAGTTGGTGGTCTATTAGAATCACAAACGTCACTATGTATAAGATCTAAGAGTTGTGAATTTCTTTTTACAGATTTATAAGGTTTCTTAGATTGTTTTGCTTGCACACATATTTCACATTTGCGTTTGACATCAATAGGTGATTTAGGTATTAATTTTAAATCCATCAGTTTCCTAATTTTCCTTAAATTCACATGTCTAAGTCTTCCATGCCACAAATCACAAACTTCAATATTCAAAATATTATGAAAGATATTATTAACTTCAAAAGATACATTTAATTTAAATAAACCATCACATACAAAACATTTTTCAATAAAAATATCATTTTTACTTATTGCAATTTTATTCGATTCTATTATAACTTTGTAACCTAACTGTACTAAACACAATCCACTAATAAGATTTCTTCTAACTTCAGGAACATATCGCACATCTTTCAAAGTTAAGATCTTTCTAGAAGTCATCTTCAAATCTATATTTCCAATGCCAAGTATGGTGCGATTGATCCATTCTCCAAAGTTACACTTCCTCTACTTGATTTTTGAAAAGTTTTAAAATAACCACAATCAAAACACACATGTATATTAGGCCCAAAATCTAACCATCGATCTTGATATTTAAAAGTAGAATTAATTTCAGGATTGTTAGGTTTTATTCTTGGCAACCCCGTTTGACAAAACTCCTTTCAGTTGTATTTGTTTTCGCACTTTTTATTTTAGTGAGGCTATGAGTTTTTAGATGCGAATCCAACCCGAATTGTGCCTTGCAGAGAAGTTTGTGATGTTAATTCTTTCAAGATTGCCACTTCGCTGATTATGACGGGGATCGAGCTGCCCGGTCAGCTCGCGGGGGTCCAGGGGGCAGCGCCCCTTGGCGGGTCCGGGGCAGCGCCACGGCGAGGTCGAGGGGCAGTGCCCCTGAAGCAAAATGCAAAAATGCATTCAAAGTTGCCTCCCCGCTCGAGCGGAGAATGCTGAGTTCCAGAAGTTTAGCGAGTCTACAAAAATACTGTGATCCGTGTTTTCATGCTCGAGCGTCGAAATCCCCGCTCGAGCGTACATCCTGGTTTGGAACACGTCATATAGTGTCCCCGCTCAAGCGTCCATTCCCACGCTCCAGCGGACCTCACGATTATAAATTCGCAAGTTGCTCCAAATCTAGGATTACTCCTCCAGATCTTCTTCTTGGATATTAAGGTTTATATCTAGGGATATTTTGCTAGTTTTCTTTGATGTTTTGATTGAGTATTCAACTCATGGTTTAAAGAGCATACATCAAAGCATTATTTGTTTGTTCTACACAAAAGAGAGAGTTGTTCTTCGGTGGATTCTGAAGAATTCGAGCCTGAAGCTTTGGTGGATTCTGGAGTGGCTCATCGTCAAGACAATTAAGAGGTGAAGACGGGGTTGGAAGAAGCACATAGGGGTTGGTTCAATTCGGGCGTGGATTCTCTAGGTAATTGAGAGTATACCTGTGTAATTCCTTTATATCTTCTTAGTGGATTGTTTTGTGCTATTGCCCGTGGTTTGTTTTATCACAATTGGAGGTGCTCCAATTGTGGTTTTTTCACGTTAAAATCGTTGTGTTGATTTGTCTTGATTGTTTGATTGGGATTGTTATATACTGCTTAAAATTGATACATAATCACAAATCTATATCTAGCGGATTTCTAGATTTTTCAAGGATTATGCCTAAATGATGGTTCGGCAATTTCTTCTTTCTCCATAATCACATTCACTTGAGCATTATGACCTTGATTTCTTTGCTTGTTGTTAAACCTTGGTCTATACTCCTCAGTCTTCTTTTAAAAAAAAAAATCTTCTTAAAAAAACAATCCTTAGCATAGTGATTGGCTCTCCCACACACATAGCACAACCTTTTGCCACTTCCTTGTCCTTTAAAATTATTAGTATTGGCTTGATAGTTGTTATTATGGTGTTCGCCATTTTGACCTCTATGTTTAAATTTAAGTTTGTTCTTGAAATTTTTACCTTTAGGTCGAAAGTTATTTCTATTGTTAAAACTATTCTTATTCTCATTCTCCACCAAATTTGCCTTAGGAGTTTTCTCTTTTCCAGTTTCTAGATTTGATCTATGCTTCTTTTCCACCCTGTGTATTGATTAGTTGAGTTAATGACAAATCTCCTTGTTTGTGCCTAAGACGCTTAGCAAAGTCATTCCAAGATGGAGGTAATTTGTCAATAAGGCAGACACTTTAAACACCTCACTAAAAGTTGTCCCTTTCTTTTCTACTTTTCTAATAGATCTTGAAACTCATGTGTACAAGCACGAAATAATATGTCTCGTATAATCTTGTTGATCAAGTTTATACTCCTCCAAACATCGTCATCTTATCACCTGAAAGCACAAACGTGAGTTAGTCAGCGGGTGTGTGCCGGAAACCCCTCTGATGCCTAAGTCAGTTAATAGACAATAGACACAAAAGCTCTATGAATTCAGGAGTATGAATAGGTGCAATCATGAGCTTTTATAAATTCCTCATGGCACAATCCTAGCAGGATTCTGACTTTCTCTAGCAGAGTCCTCCTAGGAGTTACATTCCCTAAGGATAATGCTTATCCCTGGGACATCCTTCTCACTACCAACCAAGTAAGATGGCCAAAACTCTTTGCTCAGCTATCGTTACGCTCAACCGAGATATATTGCTTTGTTCTACTTCTAGTCGAGTCGTGCTAAACCTAACCAAAGAGTGGCGCTTTGTCGAGCTACGTCTAGCTCGACCTTCTCCATTGAAGTCGCCTCAGTCCGCTTACTGACCGTGCACAAATAGCTGGGTCCATGTCCAAACAACAATCTCTAACCAGCCCAGCACAGGTTCAACCCAAAACCGAGCTACACGAGCTCTTATCTTGGCCCATTGCATGGCCCAATTTCCAAAGGTAAGCTTACCTAGCTCGACCGAATTAGTTTACACAAATTACCCTCTCAATTACCCCTTAATTCCATCTGCGAAGCATGATTGGGATTACTTTCCTCCAGTAGAGCTAAAAACACTCAACTCTACCGAACTAGAAAAGTTGTTCAGTCTCACAACTCGTTCGGCCCCAATAAGTCTTGTCAGTTGCTTAGCACGTCCTTCCAGTACTCTAGCATATCTAACACGACGTCATTCCTAGGATACGTGGCATGTACCTCTCAAAAATTTAAACAGCCCTGCCGTTTCAGCTACTAAACCCAGTGCTCCATTTTTTTCGACGTATATATCCTGCCCTGCCATTTAAACAACCCCGCCGTTTCCTTCGACGTATATATCATGTACACTCGAACGGTTTTAGCCATTGTTCACCCTCTTTATTCACAAACCCTAAACCCAGTGCTCCATTTCTTCCTCCCATCCTATGAAGCACAGATAATTCGAAATGGCCCCCGTACGCTTGTCAGATACGTATCGAATACGAATACGCGTCTGATACGACGGGATATGTATTAGATACGGCAAAGAAGTATCCCATTTTTTTAAAAAAAAAAATTGAATTTCGAATACGTTTGGGATACACGAGGATACTTTAGGGATATGCTTCGAATACTTTTGGGATACGGCGGGCGAAAAAATAATTTTACAAACTTATAATAGGGTCAAACTATAAAATAACAAAAATTATCTAAAATAAAACAAAAAACTAAAACAAACCCTAGCTTACGAGCACTGGAGCAACAAGAAGTCGAACTGAGCAAGAGTCGTCGTCGTCATCTCTATCGTTTCCATCGCCATTCACAAACAGCAGCAAGGAGGAGAAAGAGGAAGAGGAAGAGTCGATCAAGGTCAGTCTCTCTCTCTCGCTCTCGCTCTCACTCTCATTCTCTATCACTCTCTCTCTTACTCGCTCACTCTCACTCTTTCACTTTTCTGTCTCTGTCACTCGATCTCAGTCCTTCTTTCTCGCTCTATCTCACGCACTCTCTCTCTCTCTCTCTCTCGCTCGATCCCTATCTCCTTCTCACTCAATCTCACTCACTCTCTGTCTCTCCGTCTCACTCAATCTCACTC
Organism: Camellia sinensis; assembly: GCF_004153795.1. Taxonomy (NCBI): domain Eukaryota; kingdom Viridiplantae; phylum Streptophyta; class Magnoliopsida; order Ericales; family Theaceae; genus Camellia; species Camellia sinensis. Next base: position 624,237 of record NW_021027076.1, on the reverse strand, counting down.
TTTCTCCCTCTCACTCTTTGTCTCTCTGTCTCACTGTCTCTCCCTCTCATTGTACTAAACTAACCCTTTTGAATTTCTTTTTTTTTGCAGCTAAGCTAAGCTACTACTAGTACCCACTTTTTACTTCTCAAAAGGCAACAACATCAAAGAGCCTTGTGAGGTTTTTTTTTTTTTTTATCATTAATCTTTTTTTTTTATTTGTTGAATTGCTGAAATTTTATTGAATTGTTGAATTTTTGGAATTGCTGAAATTACTAAAAATTATAAAAATAATATTTTTTACGAACGTATCCCCGCGCGTACCCATATCCTAGTTTTTCAAATTTTGCCGTATCATTGTATCCATATCGTATCGTACCCGTATCCCGTATCTGTATCTGTATCCGTGCTTCCTAACTCCCATCGAAGCACAATCCAATACCTTCAAATTTGCAATCGTACAAGAAGGCGTTCTTTTTATGTCTTGCCAAGCAGACTAACTCGGTTTACACTAACCCTGCAACCTTTTTTGGCCGTGAAAACCATCTGGGTCCAAGAGTTCAAAAAAGTGTTGGTCAAACCTATCAACCCGCGTTGGCCGAGATAACTATCTCGGTCAAATAGTTCGAAAAAGTCGGTCAAACCTGCCAACCTTCATTAGCCGAAATAAGTGTCATCTCGGGCAAAGAGTTTAAAAAATTGTTGGTCAAACCTACTAACCTGCTTTGGCCAAGATAACCATCTTAGTCAAAGAGTGCAAAAATTTCTTAGTCAAACCTGTCAACCTTCTTTGGCCTAGGTAACCATCTCGGTCAAAGAGTGCAAAAATTTGTTGGTTAAACCTACCATCCTTCAATGACCGAGGTAACCATCTCGATCAAATAGTGCAAAAATTTGTTGGTCAAACCTGCCAACCTTCTTTGGCCGAGGTAACCATCTCGGTCAAAGAGTGCAAAAAGTTGTTGGTCAAACCTGCCAACCCACTTTGCCTCCAGTCGTGCAAAAATTTCTTAGAAAGAGTTAGTAAAACCTACCAACCATTTTTGGCCGAGGTAACCATCTCAATCAAAGAGTGCAAAAATTTGTTAGTCAAACCTGTCAACCTTCTTTGGCCGAGGTAACCATCTCGACCAAAGAGTGCAAAAATTTGTTGGTCAAACCTATAACCTTCTTTGGCCGAGGTAACCATCTTGATCAAAGAGTGAAAAATTTTGTTGGTTATACTTGTTAACCTTCTTTGGCTAAGGTAACCATCTCGGTCAAAGAGTGCAAAAAGTTATTGGTCAAACCTGCCAACCTTCTTTACCCTAATTATGCAAAGATTTGTTAGAAAGAGTTGGTCAAACTTGCCAACCTTCTTTCGCTGAGATAACCATCTCAGTCTAAGAACTCAAAAATTTGTTGGTCAAACTTGCTAACTTTCTTTGGCCAAGGTAACTATCTCAGAATGCAAAAAATTGTTGGTCAAACCTGTCAACATTCTTTAGACGAAGTAACCATCTCGGTCAAAAAGTGTAAAAATTTTTTGATCAAACCTGTCAATTTTTCTTAGCTGAGGTAACGACCTTGATCAAAAAGTATAAAAATTTGTTGGTCAAATAATCTAATAGAATAATAACATAAAAAAAATAACACCCAAAACAAAATATCGACAGCTTAGTGAACTATTTGTTTTTTCAAGAAAAATCCAAGTCAACTATGCCAGAACATATGATTCAACAAAGCCATTTCAGTCTTCACTCTGAAATTATAAATCTTTTTCCTTTTCCCCGCAAATTTTCAGAAATCAAACAAAACAACAGTAATCGTATTTGACTACTATGTAATATATATTTTTTTAAAATATATATATATATATATATAACGACTTTAGATTGTTGTGAAAATTGAACAACAATTTTTCTAAATTAATTTTGTAGAATAATGATATTAAATAAAACAGAATTTTAAAATTGATTTTATACAGTTTGATAAGAATAAATATACATATATAAAACAAAAATACTGAAGAAGAAAAAGAAGCTTCAGGAATAACCTGTGTAATTGTGAGAGGCATGTCAAATAAGTTGTACTAAAATTGTTTTGCGCTCCCTCCGTACAGGTTTTAATGATCATAAACGACTCCAAATTACAACTCAAAATTTCACAAGATCTAACACAATGCACAGTTGCACTAGAAGAATTTTCCAAGTATGTATCGGTTGCCCAAAAATATGGAATATAAAATATAGTAAAGAGGAGAGAGAGAGAGAGAGAGAATCAGAGAATATTGTATATTTATATAGACTCTTTGATGTCTCTTTGATGTTTGTTGGGAAGAGACACGCTGTTCCTTTTTTAATTCAAATACTATTTGAATTATAAATTGTAGGAAAAACAAAAAATAATATACAGCGAAAATAAATCGAATAATTCCCAGTGGGATAGAACTATTAGAGAACTACCTACACTCTTCACAGTACAATGACATGGTTGTTCTCCCATGACAGAGAGCTAGAGAGAGAAAGTCTATTTAAGATAAAAACTATTCGGTTGAAACCCATATTACATTTTACGTCATATGTATAGATGTAAGAGATGTAACCATCCACAATTCTATCTCTACATAAGATGAGATTGTGGGTATTCATTGATTTGAAATTTAAACTAATAAGGTCATAATGTGGGTTATGGGTCATACCACCATTGCCGCCCAAAAGCAAGTCTCAAACCTGACCTGATTTCCAACATAAGTAAATATGACTATTTAGAAAAGAAATAAACAAATAAGTAAATACAAATAATATATTAAAATAATATAAAATAAATACAACCAAAGTTTTGAAACTTCTAAGAAATTTCCAAAAACAAAAGACTTGGAAACTTCCCTTCTAACCGAAACAAAAACAAAACAAGTGGTTCTGTTAAAACGCCAAAGAAACCAAAAACAAGTTGTTCTGTTTTTGTATAATTTTATTTATACAAAAAAAATTAATTTTATGTGATTCCTTTATTTTAAATCAAAATATCATTATTATAATTTAAATTTATAAAAATAGCAATATCACATTAATATGTATGAACTTTATGTATAAAATTTTATTTATGAAACATATTTCTTAGTGTCAACATCAACGAAGGCTTGAAATTATACTTTTTTTTTAAGTTTAAATCCAAACAACACGACCAAAAAAAAAATGTAAACTACTACAATAATAGAATTTTGATAGTTGAAACACACACTAAAATATCGTCATAGGAAATATTTATAAAATTTATTAATTTGTGTTATGATGTGTCATGTATTTACTTTATACTGAAAGAAAAATGTTTGGGACCCTACAACAGAGGACGTTTATGATTTTTGCTAATGTATTGATAATTGATGTGTTTAATTTTTTTTGAAAATTGTATCTAACAATGATAGTAACATAACTGATTGAGATCATTTTGGGAATTGTGAGAATTGTGTTTTGTTGTATAGAATTCCTTAAAAAACAAATAAACAGAAATTTCTTGTAAAATATTGTTATGGAAAAGAATAGTGAATTGACCAAAGGTGAGTGGTTGAACGTCTTGTCAGTTTGCTTATTGTTGACATCAACGAGCACTTGAAATTAAAATTGAAGAAATTACTTACCAATTGTCCTTTTAAAAATTTTATGGTTTTGATTATTAACATTTATGAAGTTTATTATTTATCTGTAATTTCTTTTTCAAATCTTACACTGAATTGAAATTCCTCCATTAAAAATTTTTCTGAAGTCTAACCTAAAAAAAAGAAGAAAGAAAGACTAAGTGCCGTTTTGGGAACAAAATAAAAAATCATGTTTTTAGATAAAATGTCCAAAAACGTAACAAATGTGGTTGGAAAAGAGCCAAAAATGCAAGTGTAAAATTACAAATTAGGGTCTATGAAAAAAAAATAAAAAAATAAATTTCTTATGTTGAGTAAAGATATTTTGATCATTTTAATTTAATTTGACATCATAAATAAATATTAAACTAAAAAGTAAAAAATCAACTTTTTACCAACTTCTCAAATTACTTTCCAAAAAGCTAAAAAGTTTGGTAAAAAATCAAAAATCAACTCTTTACCAACTTCTCAAAACACTAATATAACTTATAAACTCTTGTTATTCATTGATGTGATACACAAAAATAAAATTTTGGAAATTAAAATAGGACTTAATAAGTATAACTATGTAAGTAAATATCAATCGTGATTTTGGCCTCGAATTCGATGCCTCGAATTTGGTTCGAATGCCGTTTTTTTTTTTTTTTTTTAAGTCTAATATAAAATATTATATATTTCGCATCAACTCATCATATAAAATTATATGAAATTAACAAAATTTAATCAATAATTTAACTGATCAGTCAATTTTATCATTTAACCAGTTCAATTTAATTGACTGATCAGTTAGACTGTTGGTTAAAATTCGTTAATTTCATATAATTTTGTACAATGAGTTAGTACAAGATGTCTAATTTTTTGGCACATCCCTACACATAACCACCATTAAAAAAAATTTTAAAAAAAAAACCAACACAGCCTAACAAATAAAATTAAATTAAATTAAAAAAAAATTGATCAGTCAATTTTATTATCCAATCAGTCTAATCCAACTCACTTATAAAATGTCTAATTTTTTAGCACACTCCTATACATAATCACCCCTATAAAAAAATAAAAAAAACGATCATGCTACGTAGCTCGAATGCCGCGGCTCGAATCGCGGCTCGACACCAAAACGACGTCGTTTTGGTGTCGATTTTGTATTTTGTTTTTTTTTTTTTTTTTTTTCCTGGTTTTGCAGAAGAAGAAGAAGAAGAAGAAGAAGAAGGGAGGAGGAAGGGGAGGAGGAGGAGGAGGGAGGGGAGGGGAGGGGGCCATAAAAACCCGGTTTGAGGAGGAGGGGAGGCTGGGCTGCGACGGAGGCGGGGCTGCGACGGAGGAGGAAGCAGCAGCAGCGGCCGGAGCTGCGACGACGACGGGGCGGGGCTGCGACGACGGCGGGGCGGGGCTGCGACGACGCCGACCTTCCTCTCCCTCCCTTCTCTTTCTCCTCTCCCTCTCTTTCTCTCCCTCTCCCTCTCCCGCTCGAGCCATTTCGAGCCTGGTAGCTTCGAGCTACCAGGCATTTCCGATTATAAAATATGAATTTTTTTATAAATAGATTTCGAGACAAATTCGTGCCTCGAATTCGAGGACTGAATCATTAATCTTGAACCAATTAGATTGAATTAGAGCTAATTTATAACAAGAAAAATGCTTCGTAGGTCGAAAAATATTTGGTTTGAATTGGCTCAAGTACCTAAAATCTACAGAAGAAAAAGATGGAGAAGGGGAAGAGGAGGAGAAAAAAAAGATGGAGAGGAGGAAGAGAAGAAGAAAAACAAAGAGGGGAATAGATCTGTATACACACAGAGGAGACTCTTTTTCTCTCTTTCTCTTGTGTGTGTTTGTGTATTAGGAGGGAGTGTATGAAATGGACACTTATGGTCAAATACCACAATGATAGGAGGGAGATTGATGAGCTACTTATTAATGAAGTTTAGGTAAGGTGGGTGGTGAAGCATTCAATGGCCATCAATGCCGGCCACGCTTTCTTAAGTCCATGTCTAACTGTCTCTCTCTCTAGGTTTGATTTTTTGTTTTAATTTGTGGGTTTGATTTTTGGTTTTGATTTGAATCTCTTTAGGTTTGATTTTTGGTTTTAATTTGTCGGTTTGATTTTTGGTTTTGATTTAAATCTCTTTGGGTTGGATTTTTGGTTTTAATTTGTGGGTTTGATTTGTGAGTTTGATTTTTGGTTTTGAGTTTTGGGTTCAATTTGTCTGATTGGTTTTAATTTTTGATTTTTGGGTTTGAATCTCTCTGCTCTTCCTCTCCTCTCTTCTTCTCTTCTCTCTCCTTCTTTCCTCCTTCTCTATGAACCTGCGAGTTAGGGGGGAAAAAAAAAACAAACAAAACAAGACATCGTTTTGGTCTCGAGCCACTTGAGCCTCCCCTCTTTCGAGCTACCTACCGGGGTCATTAATAACAATTATCATGTTTTGTGGGCCTTTTTAGAAGGAAAAAAATTGTAATAATTATACCAATAGAGATGTTCGCTTTATATATTAATATATATATTTGTATAATATATTCAAAGTAAAAATAAGCAGAAATTTCCTGGAAAATATGGCAAGAGTGGAAAGAAAAGTAAAAGTAATATGCTGAATAATTGGACACTCAATATATCTATATAAATATTTGTATAATATATTCGAAGTAAAAAATAAGCAGAAATTTCCTGGAAAATATGACAAGAGTGGAGAGAAAAGTGAAAGTAACATGTGGCCTGCGTATGCTGAATAATTGGACACTCTGTGTATATAGTGGCCATATCTACTTCATTCATCTCAATACAATACAATACAATACAATATATCTCCCACCTGTTAGGTTTAGCATGACCATGAATAGATCAAGGCAACCTGTTGCAATTCTTTTCTTCCTTCTTGTCTTTCTCACCATTACATCCATTCATTTTAGCTTCTGCAATGCAAACCATGATGTGGTCATGTGCATGGAGAGTGAGAGACAAGCTCTTTATGCCTTCAAGCAAGACCTAGTAGATCCTTCAAACCGACTCTATTCTTGGGAAGTCGAAAATGATTGCTGCAAGTGGGAAGGAGTTGTTTGCAACAACTTAACTGGCCATGTCCTCGAGCTCCATCTTCAAAATCCTTATACTTCATTAGATTTTGATTATGAGCTTAATGACTATTGGTTTAAGAAGTCAGCATTGAGAGGTGAAATCAATCCTTCTTTGCTAAATTTGAAGCACCTCAAGCACTTGGATCTAAGTCTGAATGATTTTGGAGGAATACCAATCCCACCCTTCATTGGATCTCTGGCAAGTCTGCAATGTCTTAACTTGTCTGAAGCAGGATTTGCGGGAATAATTCCCCATCAACTTGGAAATCTGTCGAGTTTACGTTTTCTGAGTCTTAAAATTTTTGGTTCTGATCTTGGTTTGATGGATGTTGACAAGCTTCAATGGCTTCTTGGTCTTTCCCACTTGGAACACCTTGACCTAAGCTTCGTGAGCCTTTTCGAAGCACCCAACTGGCTGCAGGTAATTAACGAACTCCCTACTTTAGTAGAGTTACATTTGTCTGGTTGTGAACTTCATCGCAGTCCTCATCTGCTCGATGTTAATTTTACATCTCTTGTCGTCCTAGATCTTTCATGGAACTACTTTGACTCTGTAATACCCAGGTGGATCTTTAGCCTTAGTAGCCTCGTTTCTCTTGATCTAGGCGGGAGTTTTTTTGTAGGCAGGCTTGAAGGTTTTAGAGAAAATGGATTTGAAGGTCCATTTCCTAAGGTTTTCCAGAACATGACCAGTCTTGAATATCTTGATCTATCAAATAATGAACTTGAGGGTCCATTTCCTGTGCTTTTGTCCAACATGACCAGTCTTCGACACCTTGATCTATCAATTAATAAACTACAGGGAAGGCTACCAAGATTCTTGGGATATCTTTGCAACTTGAGTTTTGTTGATCTGACATTCAACAACTTTATCGGGGAATTGCTTATAAGCTCATCTAAATGTGTAGTATATGCTTTGGAGACATTGTCCTTGTCTGAGAATCATCTTTCTGGTCATTTACCTGATGAATTTGAACAATTTAAAATTTTGCGATACTTAAGTCTCAGGGATAATTTGCTTTCTGGTTCCATTCCAGCCACTATAGGAAGATTGGCATCGTTAGAAATATTGGATTTACAAAGAAATCAACTAAATGGAACTCTTCCCCAAAGTTTTGGACAATTTTCAAACTTGAAAACTCTTGATGTGTCTAATAATTTGTTGGAAGGCATTGTGTCAGAAGTTCACTTCACCAATCTCATCAATCTGAGGAAATTATATGCCTCTGGAAACCGGTTGACTTTAAAGGTGAGTCCTAACTGGATCCCTCCTTTTCAACTTAAAGAAGTAAAACTTGCTTCATGGCATTTGGGCCCAAGGTTCCCCATGTGGCTCCAATCACAAAAGGGCCTCGAGGACCTTGACCTAGCCTACACTGGAATATTAGATGCCATACCAATTTGGTTTTGGAACTTATCTTCCTCCCTTTATTCTCTAGATCTCTCCCACAACCAAATCCATGGTGAGATTCCATATCTTCTTGCTCCTCCTGGATGCCAATATATTTACTTGAATTCCAACCATTTTAACGGTATTTTACCCCATATTTCTTCCAATTTGAAGCACCTTGATCTTTCCAACAATTCATTTTCTGGGAATATCTGCCACCTCCTATGTGAAGGGAAGGACAAACAAAACAATCTAGTATTTCTTGATTTAGGAGAAAACCTTCTGTCAGGTGAAATTCCTGATTGTTGGATGAGTTGGCAATCACTAATAATCATAGAAATGGGAAACAACAATCTGACAGGGAATATCCCAAGATCCATGGGGCTTTTAGGAAGTTTGCAATCGTTACATTTGCGCAACAACCATCTCTCAGGAGAAATTTCTTCATCTCTACAAAATTGTACGAGTTTAGTGTTGGTTGACCTCGGTGAGAATGAGTTTCATGGAAGCATACCTACATGGATGGCGGAAAGGCTTCCATATTTGATTGTTCTTACCCTTCGTTCAAATAAGTTAGATGGCAGAATACCTCCAGAACTTTGTCGCCTCTCCCATCTTCAAATCTTGGATCTTGCTAACAACAATTTGTCTGGAGCAATACCTTGGTGTATCAACAATTTTATTGCCATGGTAAGAAAAGAAAAAGATGTGCATTCTATTGCAAATGAAATTCCAATCGATGAAATTGCTCCTGCTGCTGCTCCTATTGCTTCTGCTCCTCTTGCTTCTGCTATTCCCTTTGGTAGCAAAGATTTCTCAGATAATGAAGTTTTGGTGACAAAAGGAAGCATATATCAATATGACAAGACTCTTTCTCTTGTGACTACCTTGGACCTTTCGAACAACATCATATCTGGAAAGATCCCTGAGGAACTAACTAGTCTCCAAGGATTGCATTTTCTGAATTTGTCTGGAAATCATATAACTAGTGTGATTCCAAAGAAGATAGGTAACATGGGGTTGTTGGAATCTCTTGATTTATCTAGAAACCAACTCTACGGTGAAATTCCTCCAAGCATGTCAGGTTTGAATTTTTTAAGTCACTTGAATTTGTCTTATAATAACTTGTTTGGAAAAATTCCATCAAGTGCCCAACTCCAGAGCTTCCATGCTTCTAGCTTCACCGGCAACAAGCTTTGTGGACCTCCACTCACAAAGAATTGTAGCGATAATGGCAAAACACCTGAGGGGAATGAAGGAGATAGCGAAGGTGCTAGATCTGAAGTGGATTGGTTTTATGTGTTTATGGCTTTGGGATTTGCGGTTGGTTTTTGGGGCGTCTTTGCTCCTATATTGTTCGTTAAGTCATGGAGGTATGCATATTTTCGATTTCTAGATAATGTCTGGACTAGACTTGTGTTGCTATATGTGAGTAAATGACTTCACATTGTACCAGTCATCTAGAAGTCTTCTATTTGTGTCTTCTAACTATTATGAATAAATTTGTTTTCTTGGAATGTCTTCTTTATGCATAAAGTTCTTGTGATTTTATAATGAAATTTTCCATATCATGGTTAAAGTTTTTGTCAATAAGCCGCTTATGATTCTGTGTAAAATGAAAAGTCTGAGAATCATTTGAGAAGTTGAAAAACTTCAAAGATTATGAAAATCTAATGTTCTGCAGAACTCCAACTTTATAATTCATATGGAAATTCTTGCTGAACTTCAGAAGCACATCATCAGCTTCAAGACGGTGGATGATGCCCTGCAAAATAGTTATTTATAAACCGGTCTGAAAACACAAAAGATAAATCACAAGCTTTGCTCTCTCCTCCCTCCCCAACAGCCATCAGAAATTGAAACTTGTTTCCTATTTTATGTAAACAAAAAAGAAGAAACTGACGACATCAAATAATCCCTAAGAGATGGACGTCAATCTCCTTACAATGGACTAGTAAACCTGGTGCCATAAAACTAATTAAAGAAATTTTCTAGTGTTATGTAATCCATAGAAGAAAAAAAACTAGTAAAACAGATGAAAAATTTTCTTACATGAATGTTTTATGCACTAAATTGGTCAAACTTCATATTGGTTCAAAAACATTCACGGACAAGCAGATTGACACAGACAATTTATCAGTGCAGCTATCCCTGAATTTCAGGGGTAAAGAGCATAAATAAAACTTAAATAATCATCAATTCAAATCCCAAAGTTGAGTTATGAAAAAATGGTAGCAAGAATATCAATAAAAGTCGCATATTCTTGTAGGCTCTATATAAAGCTTTCTAGCTGATTAAGGCCAAGTTTGGTATATTGTAAAAAAGTTAAAAAGTCAAAAAGTTAAAAAGTTAATATTATTCATCAAAAATCAACAATTATAGCTGCACAACTCTCAATCCTAATTTTCCTCTACAAATCAATTTTTACAATTTTTTATTACACATTTTTCTATAAAAAGTTAAAAAGTTAACCCAAACATCTATATTTTCTTCTTCAATTTCTTAGTCTAAAAAGACAAAAAGTACACTTATTTAGTACACCCAGTAAAATGGGTTTTGGGCTGCTTGGAATTCATTAAATATAAAGTAAAGCAACAAAATTTATGCGGCATGTTCAAGCATAAGCTGATGAATTTCAACAACAAAAAAAGGAAGTTCCGAGGGACACAAAAAACACTTTGACTGTGTTTGGAACGATTTTCAAACTATGATTTTACCCTCATATTATAATATGATATTTGGATAGGATGTTCCAATCATATTTCCACAACACTTTGGCCAAGTTTGGGAATTTGTAAAAAAGTCAAAAAGCCAAAAAGTTACTCAAAAAATTAAAAAGTTAACACTATTCACCAAAAGTCAACAATTACGGCTGCACAACTCCCAACTTATTTAGGTTATCCCAAACAACCCCTCCCTACAAATTAATTTTTACAATTTTTTATTACACATTTTTCTATAAAAAGTCAAAAAATTAACCCAAACATCTATATGTTCAACCTCAATTTTTTAGTCCAAAAAGATAAAAAGTGCACTTATTTAGGACATCCCAAACAATCCCTTAGAAAACTCTGCGGAAAATTTTGTGTGAGGCGTAATTTTCAAAAAAAAATAAAAAAAAATTGAAATTTGGCCTAACCGATCATCCAACCGGTTGACCGGAACAATGCAAATATTTTTTTTTTTTTTTACAATTGACATATGTTAATTTTTATATACTCAAAAAAAATATTTTCTGAATTTTTTAAATTTTTTTATGTACTTTAATAGAATTTTGAATTATATGTTTAGTTATGAATTGTAAATTTTTATATCAAATATCATATGTTACATCAAAAATACTCTACTCAATTCAAAACTCATTCACCAAACAAATTTCTCACACTTAAATCATAATTTCAAAACTCACAAACTCAAAATACAACTCCTACTCTCAAATCATATTTAGAAAACTCTACCAAACGCAACCTTCTTATTCTTTTTTTTCTTTTTCTTTTTTTCTTTTTTTCTTTTTTTTTTTTTTTAGAGGCAAGCGTTGCAAAAGCAAAAGCACCATGCACAAGAGAAGGCCTCTCAGCGAGCCCAAGAACCGCGAGAGCCAGGCCAACAAATTAGACCCTTTCCTCCTCATGGTAATGCGCTCCATGTCATGACACCTCATTTCTTTCTGAAAAATAGCTACAATTTAAGACCCAACATCTACAACAAGGCCACACCAGACCATTTAACTCACCAACCATTAGAATTTAGAACTCACCTCCAAATGTAGCTCTTCCATGTTAAGCAATGTATTGAAGTAAGTAGCATAGTTCTCCTTCATAAGACCTTGTGTAATAACCTCAGGGACTTGCTTATTCTCCACTAGCTCTCTAACAACCGTTGGAATTTCAAACAGAGAAAGTTTATAATTTAGCCCTCAGGTTTTCGTCTTAGCAGACTCATCAGTGGCATATTGTTTTCTTCTGAATAAGGCTTCTTTGAAGCCAAGGATAGCGAGGCCTTGTCTTCAGCCAATACAAAAACTACCCGTTCAATCCTTTTGTCTCCTACATCAAAATGTACCACGGATGTGTGCAGACCAATGTCTTTTGGTTTGCAAGATAACCAAATAGTTTGAGTCTGGAGTGGCAGAAGAACTCTATCCTCGAGAGAAAATCCCTCCAAAAAGCCTTGAATGTAGTACGCGTCTGAATTGACTGAATGGTTTCAGGAGGGCTAAAGTGAACGAAACTGCGGGATTTGAACAGAAAAAGTTGACTCCCCAGAGTTCCACCGGTTCACTTCTTGTGTTTTGTATGGCAATTGGATGCACGGAAGTTTCTCCAACAAAAACGGACAAAGGCTTTCCTTGTATGAAGGGAAATGGAATGGAGATAAGAACCGGACCCTCTTCATTTGGGTCATAAGCACACAAAGATTTGTCGTCCTCAAAGTCAATAAATCCGATTTCCCCCTTGTCTCCAATGACGGAGAAATCATCACCACACCGTTCCCTTCCAATCAAACTCATTGTTACTGGATGTTTGTACCAACCAGGTTCCTAGAATGCTGATCAAACACTAAGAATAGTAAATAAACACTCTGAACAAAATTTATGATTGTAGTAAATTCTATAAAATGATAATAAAACAATCCATCTCTAGAATGATTGTACCTCGTTCTGTTCCGAATTATAAAAATATAGCCCCGTGAGCAAAAGCTCCTGAATTAGCACATAATATTCATAGGCTGAGGATAATTAGATGATTAGACAACCTTAAAAATCGGAGAGAGATAGAGAGAGGAGAGAGAAGAAGAATAAGAAGATAAATAGAGATTCATTGGTGGCTATCATTTTCAACTATTCCCACTAGAGTTGTGTTATACATAAACATAATTTTAGCAGATTTTTTTTTATCATTAGACACAAATATATCAAACCCACATTAATAAATTCGCTATCATTTTTCATTCCGACTATAAACTGATGCCATTGTCAGGCTAAGAAACTTGTGATCAAATACCAAGAATGGAAACTATACTCGTTTGCTGGAAATTAATGCAATGAAAGGTAATAACACAACCATACATACCATCTATGATAAAGAACCCACAAAAGTTACAAAAAGTAAACCCATGAGAGCAAAAAATCAGAAAAAAAAAAAAAAAAAAAACATAAACATAAACATAAGCCAAAAGCAAGATTACAAAGTAAAATCATTTGTTAGGCATAACAGTTATCATCCCAAATTGAGACTTGTCTAACTAGTATCATAGCCCAAACATCATTAAATTACCCTCTCTTTTTTTGTTGCACTTACTAGTGAATAGGTTAGCACAATCAGGTGTTTTGACACTTTTTCATAAATTCGAATTTGAAATATCTCCCCCTAGAAACCTAAAAGCACAAACATTTGAGCATGACTACTAACATTTGAGCTACCCTCAAGTTCCATCCAATATCAAGGATTTCTAGTTTAATGCTACAAAACATAAAACAAATAAATAAACAAACACACAAAATGAAGTGACCAGAGCTATGTGGGTTGAATCTCCAAACCCTGAATAAAATTTTAAAACAAAACCGAAACTTCAATAGCTGATTGAACTCCCACATTTAACGTATCAGATTTTACAGAACAGTTCAGGAAGAAGAGGCCATAAACACAGATGATAAAAATCTATAATGCAGCTCAAAGACATAAAAGAAAGATATCATTCATACCTTTGATCAGAAGTTGAAGAAAATGGTTTCTGGTTGAGGGAAAGTTGAGGGAACCAAAGAGAAAGTGACTGAAACTAAAGAGAACCCAGATGTGTAAACAGAGTAAATATGCGTTTGGAGTACAAGATATAAACCACTAGATTAAAAAAATAATAATAAATACCAACAATGACGACCATTTAGTGCCCAGACTGGACGTCCAAAGCTCGGGCCACACAAGCAGGCGTGCTCATATATACATATATATACATATATACTCCCTTCCTCCTTCAAACTAGTGATCTTCTAACTTCAAAGAGTTGCATAAGTAAGCCTAGGCTAGTAAGTGCAAACAAAGATATGAACACAAGATGTATGAATGGTAAAAGTGCTGCCACTCCCTCAGCCTCTTGCGTAAAGATCAAACCCAGATCAACACATTTCCCAGCCGAAACTTAAGTTGATAACACAATGTTAAATAACAATGGATGTTTTCGGCATTCAATAGTTGAATCTATTCCATCCTGAAATCACTGCCGAAACAATGTACAAATTACAAGAAGCCACTGAACCCATGAGCAGACTATTTTATCAAAATGAGCAAAAATCAACAAGCATTTTGGGTCATGCATGCTTTCCTGTCTGTAAAATGAACCAACAGCCCTTATGAGCTATCACGAGCAATTCCCAATAAATTCTATGTTCTCCAAGAATGATCTCACCAATCCAGAGTTGCACTTCAAATTTTTATTCGATTTCTTTCAGTGTGCTCTCTCCCTCTTCTCTAATCCCTCCCACAGCACCTTAAAAACCAACAAATGTAAAGAGAAATAAGTGAATCAGTTTAGGGAACCAAATATATGTATATAGAACATGAGCAGAACAGATTCTTCAACTGTCATTTATTGAAAAATGACATAAGTCAATAGATGTGCAGTATGTCATGCTGGTGGTGGGATTGGCAGTGCATGACAGTAATAGCAATGATGGCGGCGGTTGCAACATTTATATTGGTGGGAAAATTTTAAAAAAATATAAAAAAAAAAAATAGAAATGATTCAATATGAATGATTGCCTATTGCCTTCCTGATAAGGCCCAAAATTTCCTTTTAAAACAGGAAATCCAGCTAGCATTATATTTCAATCGAAACAAAGAACCGGCACTAATGCCCTACTATTCAGCAGTTTGCATGCTTGTCTTGCTAATCCTAATTTAATGTCAATACAAAGTTTCAGGAAATACTGGTCAAATGTTAATGAGAAGCAAAAGTACCGCTTGTATCGCTTTTTGGAACCACATGGGCAGAGTGCATTCCGACTTATTTGTCCACTTTTAGCCAAGTTCGACCGAGCAAGATCCATTGGTGTTGAACCCATCAGCTTTTGGACCTATGGAACATAAATCACTAGTCTTTCATGGTCATACAAGGAAATAGGGAAAAATGACCTGTGCAGATGACATAATTCCTTTTCAACTTGTCCAATTTCAGAGAGAAGACAACATCAGGTAATCCAATCGATTAAATAATCAATTGTAGTCTAAAAAGAAAAGATGAAAACAAAATAAAGTGATGCTCCAATCATTGAACTTCAAAGATTATAGCAAAATTCAGTGCCTCAAGAACAGACCATCAGACACCACCATATTAAAATAAACAAAATAATAATATATATAATATTATACAAACTACGCCCCTACTGAACTTATCCAAACCCACGTTATATTAGTCCTTTATTTTTTCATTCCTTTAACACTCTACTTTTTATTCTTTTGAATGAAATGCTGCGGCGTCAAACAAATCTTGTTATTATGTGAATATTTAGTTGTCCTTAACCCAAGCATGCCTTTGACATTTTAGATATACTTTAGTCTAACTAAATCCAAATGAATTTAAACAGGTGTTAACTAAAATCACAGAAGACCATTTAAAAAAAAAAAAAAGAGCCAGTCAAACAGTGCTTTTCAGCAACAGCTAGGAGGAAGGAAGGGAGAAGGAGGGAGGTTTCCCTTGTTTGGTAAGAAAGTTGAGGGGACAAAAGAGAAAGGAGTGGGGATGCTCAATTTGCCAAGCCCACATTTTGTCATCTGCCCATTTCTGAGCTGTTGAGAGAAAGAAAACAATCTCATGCCTCAAAATAAAAATACGTTGGTTGTTGATTCAATTAAAAATTACCTTCCACTGAGACCCATTTCCAATCAATTTTCAGATTTAGTTGTTAAACCACTGAATGCCTTCAGTTTTAAGGACTAACATGCTCCATCAAGTAAGGCCTGAGTTTCTTCTACTAGCATATAAATTTTCTTGTCTATTGAGTAAAAAGGTCACCTAGAGCACCAATCCCAATAAAGATGAGAAAAGATGTGATGCACAGACCTCTACACATGCATACTGCATATTCTTAGCTAACTAGATTGAAGAAAAAAAACAACAAAATAACAAAATAACACCTTTTTGTAAGTTGTACATACAATTTATTTATTTTACTTTTTTTTTTAATAAATAATTGTACATACAATTTATCAAACTTTCACATGCAACCAAAATGGAAGTCAAACAATATCCCCAGCCCACACTGTTCCAAATGATTTCTCACCCACAAATAACAATTTTTACAACTCTAAAATACATAACCACTATAAACCTACATCGGCAGAAAGAAATTCATAATAGAATCCAAAAAAAATACCTCCGCCAAACTCTTTGGCATTGGCTTCCCTTCTTCCTTTAACTTCAACTTTCTTATGTGCTTCTTTAGCCCAAGTGAACTTTGCTAATGTATTCTCAACATCAACTATTGTGCAGTTACAATGCTTAGTTGCTTCTTGCTTTTGACTGCTTTGGAGATTCTACAATCAACAAATGAGAAAAGCCAAACGAAATGGTGAACCAATGGAAACAACTCCCACAGCATAAACAAAGTTCAGCATAATTTTATATATATTGCTAAAATTTATTATTTATTACAGAAGCCTATACAATGACATTTTTTTATTTTTTTGATCGAACCATACCTATTTATCGCGAAGCTGCCATAGATGAGAGAGAAAGGTCAAGACCAGAAACACCCCGAAAGCACAGCCAGACGGAACCGAATGTGTTTGTGAGATCAATTGAAAGTAAAGTGAAGTAAATAGAGTGATCTGTAAAGTGATAGCAATCAAACATAATAAAGTAAACAGAGTGGTCTTTACCTTTAGTTTGAGAAGAGTGAGCGAAGTGAGACAAACTTGAAGAGTGAGCCGACTGATTTGGCTGGAGAGCAATTTCGAGAAGAAGAAGAACAAGGAGTGAGAGAGATAAAGAGGGAATGGGGTGGGTGAGAACAGAGAAGGGAGATAGATAAAGATAGAATGGAGGGCCTTATGTAAAATTGAAGTCCACCAGTGAGAGATGGGCCGGCCTTTGGAATGAATTTTTTTGGGCTTATTTTGACTTTTAAAATTTTCTTATATAACTTTTCAAAAATAATTTTGCCGCAAACACGTTATCACACCGATGTTGTCATTGCCTCAAAAGCTCTCTCACAATTAATTTTTCCAATTATTTTTTATCAACTTTAATACAGACCTTCCATCCAAGACTGTATATGGAGAACAGTTTGACCTACATTAATTTAAAAGGTATAGTCAAACTCAAAATATATGCGAATGTTGTTAGATTAAATAGCAAAAATTTTACAATACTTACAGAATAAACTATTTGTATCATTCAATCTAAATTGTAAAATGAAAAGCTTAACCCAAACCTAATACTCTTACAATACTTATTTGTAACGCCCTCAAATTAATAACATATCTACTCTTCTATCAGCCATAAGACCATAGCAGTTGACATAGTAACACATCCCTTCTAGCCTCTTATTCATTACGTTTCATTAACAAGTATTAACATGTTAACACATACAAAAGCCCCGTAGCGGTCTTCTTTCCCCAGCTAATTCCACAGTTTTAACAGGCGAGCCTTGGTTCACAACAAGAGTACTAACTCGATACAACATTAGCCCTTGGCTTGGAAGTTTCACATTGTATACATCAAAAGTTGTTATAATACGACAATATACATGTTCCGCTCTCCTAAGTTCCTCTCAGCTTATGTTCCGTCCTTTTCATTTGGCATAGTGTGGTCATCGACTTCCTGTACCTGAAAATGATGTTCCCATATAGGGTGAGCCACAGCCCCAGTAGAAAACACACTAACCCAACCTATGGACATGACTAAAACATTAGCATTGAATAGTTGGTCAGACACTGAACAATCACATAAATTACATTTTATGTCACGACTTCATGGATTCCCGACTTCATCTTCTTTCAGGTTTTTCACCCTCTCTATTATTAACGACCCACAGCGTAAGTATGAAGCGACTTGCTACATGCGGACCACGATCTTGAGCTGATTGCACCTGGTACTTAGAGAAGTGGTCCTACGGGGTCATTCCCAACTGGGAATTACCAAGACTACTTACGTTAGTATTTCCCGGGTGTGTTTAGGTTACATACTTTGGGTATTAACCATCAATCACATTTTTACTACTCTACTCTTAACTATTTCTTGCCAAGGCCGCCTCCTATCATTCTCATCCGGGTTTTCAACCTTGCGAGCTCTGTTTTTTCTATTTCTTTCGTTTTCATTATTCTTTTTTTTCCATATTCTTCTTTCTTGCTACCTTAATTATTCCACAGCTTTATATTCTTTCTATCATCAGTTCCCTGTTTTTATTTCACCTATACTACTTTTTCTTCTACTCAATGCTTATGACTATTTGTTATATCACCCAATATATATTCCACAGATTATATGTCTTTCCGTAATACAAGCTGTATTTCCACACTTTCTTTATCAATAGCAATTATGCCCATAATATGAGCTCCTATCTTTTCACTTTTCTCTTATGACAAGCATATGTAGCTCATTGTCTACGGAAAGTCTTGTCATTCCCTATCTATACCCTTCCCAATTACGTCTTCATTCCGGTTTAGAGGACAGTCCCCTGTAATCTTCCCCTATACCGCGGAGTACATCTCTTATTTCCTCCTCTAACACATACGTATACAACACAAAGGTCTATATACAATCACATGAGCACAATACATTATAATAGATGGTATTCTATCAACCGTCAAGTTCATGACACATTTCATTGTATTAGGTTTCAAGTTATTACTTAATCATCGCATTGTCTACAACAATCACGTATATCCT
>NW_021027076.1:577612-593958 GCF_004153795.1 Camellia sinensis | reverse complement strand
GATGCTATTTGGTGGCTTGCGTAAGACGGTTGACTAAGTCGCGCACTTCCAACTGCAATCTAGTGTGTGGATTAACTGTACTGACTATGCTATCTCGAACTAGTAGCTACGAGAGATAATGTCTAATATATAGTGAGCATTGCACGGGTCCCAGTGACGATCGTCTCATATAGAGATCCTGTGTTTTACTGCCAGTTGTGGCAGAGTTTGCAGAGTGCCTTAGCACTAAGTTGACCTTTAGCACGGCTTATAATCCTCAGACTGACGGACAGTCCGAGCGTACTATTAGATACTTGAAGATATGCTTCGGGTTGTGTTCTAGACTTTAGTGGGTCGTGGGAAGAGGCACTTACCGTTGTGGAGTTTGCCTAAAACAACAGTTTCCAGTCTAGTATCGGTATGGCACCATTTTGAGGCCTTGTATGCGACCGCTGTAGATCTCCTGTTTGTTGGGCCGAGGTGGGTGATGCACCTCTGTTGGGTCCAGAGTTGGTGAGGAAACGACGGAGAAGTTGAGCTTATCCGTAAGAGGCTTGTTACAGCACAGAGTCGTCAGAAATCTTATGCGACGCGTAGAGGAGACGCCTTGGTGTTTGTGGAGGGTGATCATGTCTTCTGAAGATATCACACTAAACGGGGTTTGATGAGGTTTGGGAAGAGTGGAAGTTGTCCCCTCGATTCATTGGTCCGTTTGAGATCCTTGAGAGGACTGCCGAGACTGCTTTATCGTTTAGCTTTGCGCCGCAGTTGTCTGGAGTACATGACGTGTTTCATGTGAGTATGCTTCGGAAGTATGAGCCAGACCATCACATGTGTTGGATTGGACTCGATTTAGTGGTTGATGAGGATATTTCGTATGAGGAGAGACCGGTTCGGGTCTTGGATAGGCGGGATCAATTTTGCGAGGCAAAACCATCCCTTTGGTCAAAGTTTTGTGGAAACACCAACGGAGTGGAAGAAGCACTTGGAACGTGAATTGGAAGTTCGCGAGAATATCCGGCATGTTTGTTGATTTGTAATCTTATAATTGGATTCTGTTATATTGTTGAACTTAAGAGCTTTACATATGTCTTAATTGTAAAACATTGAGTATGTTTGGAAACGGGTGTATCTTGAAACTTGTTTCATTATAGAAGATTAGTGTAAACATTGTATATGTTGATTACATTGTTGGATGTGTTATATTATATCATGCATTGAATATGATATGGAAATTGTTAACATTGAAAGGATTAATGCATAATAATGATACAGATTGAGATATATGTGTGTAATATATGTTGTGAGTGCTCGTTGATAAAGAGATGAAGTGAACCAGCATTGGGTCAATTGTCTGTTTAAAATATTCATTGGGAATGAGAAGAAATCTGTTTTCAAAAACTTAAGCTTAATTTCGGGGACGAAATTCTTTGAAGGGGGGGAGGTTATAGCGACCCCGGTCTTTTCCCATTTGATTATTGTATCCGGCACTTAGGTTCCGTAGATTCTGTCATTGTATTATTGGTGTTGTTGTCCTTTATTTTCTCTTTTGGAATTATAGGATGTTGTGGGCAGTTTGTTTCAGGTTGGTTGGTTTAGAAACCAAGAGTTGCTGTCCAGGTTTTTGGTTCTTCGCATTCGAGCGAGGAGTTATATCGCTCGAGGAGAGGTAGTGTTTTGATTTGGACCTGTAGCTGTGCATTCTTGGCCGAGCGAGCTTTTCTTCGCTCGAGCGAGTTAGTTCATCCTTCGCTCGAGCTATAGTTCTCTCGCTCGAGCGTGTGTCTGGGTTCAGACCCTGAGGTATGAGTTCTTCGCTCGACCGAGCTTTCTTTCGCTCGAGCGAGCTTTTGTGTTGTTGGCTCGCAGCAAGGCTTCCTTGGCTCGAGCGTAGTTTCTCTTTTCTGTGTCTGGTCGCTCGAGCGACCAAGTCTTCGCTCGAGCGAGCCTGTCAGGTTTAATTAGGCAGCAGCGTGTTTCAGATCTGTTTTTCTTGCACTTTCATATTCCAAAACCCTTGTTACGAGTTCTCTCTCCCTCTACACACCTTCTCTCTTAGGATTGATCTTCTTAGGGTGTGTTTCTACCCTAGATCCTTCATTAAAAAGATAGAGTGAGGCAAGGGCTACCATTTAATCTGAGCATTTGACGATTTGGAGCACTTTGGTATTTTGGGCATTCATCTCTTTCTTCACCTTTTTGGGTTGTTTTCTTTGAGGTAGGGATTTCCTACTCCATTTTATGGGTTTTGTTCTAAGTTTTGGTATTTTGATATGTTGGGTATACTTTGGTAAATTTTGGGAAAAACCCTAGTTGTATTATTAAATTAATTTGTATAATTAATTCATGGAATTGGGAAAAGATGGTTAAATTCATGGAATTGGGGAAT
Source organism: Camellia sinensis (assembly GCF_004153795.1). Classification (NCBI taxonomy): domain Eukaryota; kingdom Viridiplantae; phylum Streptophyta; class Magnoliopsida; order Ericales; family Theaceae; genus Camellia; species Camellia sinensis. Next base: position 591,590 of record NW_021027076.1, on the reverse strand, counting down.
TCATTGATTAAATGGCGTAGTTGGATAATTTGAATCATTTGTTTATTGAATTGTTGACATAGTTATTTTCAGTTTAGAAATAACTGTTTTGGGCTATCGGTGGAGGATAGTCGTGTTTGTTGTAGACATTGCATGTGGATTAGGAATAACTGAAACTAATCACATTGGTTAAGTCATTACTTTTGACTGTGGCATTGATACAGATAATACGTGTATTGATTGAGCATTGCATGTGCATTTGCATTTATATTGTTTTGTGTGGGAGGAGATAGGGGATGTACTCCACGGTTTAGGGGAAGATAGGGGATGGACCTCTAAACCGGATTTTGTTTGGGAGGAGATAGGGGATGGACTCCATTAGCATCACTTTTATGTGTGCTTATTATATTGAAGTGTTTTTATTGATACAGCACTAAAATGTGTATCAATCTGGAAGTATGAAGTGTTGTGAATTGAGCTTGAGTCTCATTTGTTTGTTGATATTGGAAGGATGTGAATATGGTATATGTAATTCACTGTTGTAAGTTTGGCCAGGTTCTGAGCCATGTTGATAAAATTGGAAAGTAAATTGTATTTTAGACAATAGTGTCATGAGACTGTAAAATGAAGTGGTTGATTATCTTGGTTAACCATCTGTCAAATACTATTGCTTTATTCATTTTCTTATATGTGGTTTAGTATATTTCTGCTGGGCTGTGGCTCACCCTTTATGGGAACATCATTTTCAGGTTCAGGTGATAAGCTACCTCCAAGGACTTAGCTTTGAAGGACTTGGATTCTGAAGACTATTTTTTTTAGTTGTTTGTTTTTGGTTGTTAGTACATGTAAACATTCAAGCCTTGGGCTTTTCTTGTATTGAGTTAGAACTCATATTTTTGTATCCAAGTGTTGGCTTGGAAAGATGTAAGCCTGTAGGGCATTTTATTCGATGATACATGTAATGCTTTATTTTGTAATACTCTGATGAATGAATTAATAGATTGTCTTCTTTAAATAATGAATGTCAATGATATATATATAATGGGTTAATTTTGAGGGCGTTACACGCATGTCTTAAACAACTCTCGTTTGAAACAACTCTCAAACAAACAAAGAGAAAACCAAGAAAGGAGGAAGGTTGCAGAGGTGACTATTGTGAGTGTGATCACATGTATGAAAAACATAAAATAAAAAACTATCAGCTCAAATAAGTTGGTGTCTAAGGCCTAAACCACCAAACCTATGAGGACTACAACACTACGAGCATACTATACAAAGCATGAATGAAGTAAACACACTAAACAATCCTAAAACTCACAAAATTAGTGTTGGAATTGGTATGAAAAAGTTAGAAAAAGTGAGCCAAAATAAGAGAGAAATAAAGTTAGTAAGCAAGCCTAGCCACCCCTCCATTTTTGGGACCTCAAAACCACGTATTTAGCCTCTGAAAAACTCTGAAAATTAGTGGTGAAAAGTTGGAAAAGATATGGGAAACACAAGGACAAAAGCTTGGCGAACAAGGTTCAAAGAAGGATGGGTAACCGCTCCACCTTTGGTAGCTTTAAGTCACAAGTTTCAGTCTATAAAAATAGTCCACAAACAGTATGAAAACAGCAAGAAAAGAGAGGGAAGAAGTAGTGTAAAGAAGGCAAAAGTTATACCTCTTGAAGAGAGGTAACTCTTCGATTCACAAGCCAACAAGCGCTTGCTCTCAAGAGCTGAAATTTTAGCTCAAGAACCTCAGTAAGGAGCCTCAAATATTTGGTTTAGAGAGTATATGTAGAGTGTATGTATATTGCAAGAGAGAAGGGGAGAGTGTTTTGCAAGATTTTGGCTCTTAACAAATTTTTCTAACCTTACATCATGAGGGATGGTCAATTATATATAGAAAAACATGTGCCTCTATCGGAAATGTCTGTATTGAGCCAGCTGGGGCAGTGCATGCTCCTAAAGGGACAACTGGCAACAAATATATGTTCTACCGAGAAACCTGGCCGGCCGGCCAGCCATATAGTGTGACAGTCGGCCACTAAGATTGGCCTACTCGGACACATGGCCGGCTTACCACTTGAATTGGCCGGCCAGCTACTTGTAAAAAAAAAAAAAAACTATTTTCAAGCTTGACTTCAAACCGGCATATCTCCCTCATCCGGACTCGGTTTTAGGTGATTCTTGAGTCTAAATTGAAGCCACAAAAGTCTAATTTCCAATGGTGGTGGCCTCATGTCTAAATTCTAAGTGTATAAAGAGATATGCCTAATTTAGTCAAGGCTGTTCATTTCTTTCTCAACGGTTTGATGCTCAACCTTTTCCCCAACTAGTTTTCTTCCAACCCCTTCTATTTCCTTCAAATCCAAACCTGTAATAAGATGTTTTTAAAGATTTTTCAAAGAGTTCATCTCAGTTCCATTTATTTCCACTTTGTCCTTACTCGGTTTACCGAAAAGTGTAATATTTTAAACGAAATGCGAGTCTCGAAACATCGTAGAAACATTTAGAAAAATATTTCAAAAATGGTTTTAAGGTCTAAAATAGTTTTGGTTAAAATAGGGTGTAAGGTTGGGATTAAAAGCTCAAAAATCGAAGCCTTTTGTTGAAGAATTTGAACGATTGCACAACGTAGCTTTTCATCATTGAGTGTTCAACCTGAGGCACCCAAGTCTTAAGGGCGGTCAAAAATGGGGTGTCTACAGGTACTCCTTTTTAACAGAGCTCGAAGTCATGAAATGATGTGAGTGAATGTCAAAGCTCGAAGACGACCCATTTTGACGAGGCCGTAAGATTTGGGCAAACAAACAAACAAAATGCAAATGTAGTTGGCTGAACTCAAAAGTTGCCTGCGTATCCCTTTGCAAGGAATCAAACCAACATAGTTTAGAGGTAGGATGCAAATGATACACAATGTAACAAAATAATCAAACCACAAGCAGTGCAAAACACACGAATACCATAAAAGAATGGAGACGCAAATCAAACTATGTTTTATATAAAAAAGAAGTGGGCACAAGCCAAACGATGCCTAACATAGGCTAAGTGCCTACACCCTCAATACTGGCCTCAGCGCAGCATGGGTGCTTGCACATAACAAAACCATGTTTCAACGTGAAAGGAGTGCAAGCACATGCAAAAGAGTACAAGTAATTGGGTGGTATGATATAAGTGAGGAATGATGTGCTGGGGAAAGATAATGATTCTAAATGCACTGAATGTAACAAGACAAAGTATGATGCAATGGGTAAAATGGATAAGGTGCATAAGCCGAACTACGTCTTACCTAGAAAGGGCATGGACACAAAACATACCACGTCTAACATAGAAAAGGTGTTGACACCCTCAATACTGGCCTTAGCGCAGCATGAGTACTTACACATGACAGAACCATGTTTCAACGAGAGAAAGGTATGAGCACATGACAAACTAAGCTTAACATGGAAAGAATGCAGGCAATAATACGGCATGATGTAATGGATGCGATGGATAAGGTAGCAAATGCATGTGATAGATGTTGTATGCAATGCGATATAGGTAATAGATAATAATGATGTAGCAGCTAGGAAGCGGTCCCTTTAGAAAGTACCTTACGGGGGCAATTGGCGATGACTCACCTTATGCTGCTGGGGAGCTTCCTTTTATTCTTGGTTTTAAGACTTCTTCCTTCATCTTGCGCTTCTAAACCACAGGTACTACTTTTCTCCCTGGCCATGTTTGCAACTTTTCCTATTCTCCAACAGAGTGACAGACTAGGTTGGTTCAGTATCCAAAATTGAGGCGCATACAAGTTACCTCAACCTATGGGGTTGCCATACAGATTTCAAGTCGATGATGCACCCTTAAGTATTTAAACCAGACTTTAGTCTCGGAAATTCCAAATCTTTGCATTCTAGGCCTCAGCCATTTGAACTCTAGTTTTCACCGTCTCAGTTGGTCTCCTAAGAACTCACTACAAACATAGTCAGCTGGCTATATCAGACCGCTTGAAGTCGTTTGGGCAAGACAAACACCAAAGGAATTGCACCTTTAGAGGATTTAAGATCTCCTAGACCCAGTGAGTGCACAAGACAGTGCATGTAGGGTGTATGCACAAAATAATGCTGTTTGGATGCACAAGATAGTGCGATGGGGGATGAATGCACTAAACAGTGCTATGTAGGTGAATGCACAAAACAGTGCTATGTAGGTGCACAAGACAGTGCGGTAAAGGTGAATGCACAAAACAGTGCCATGTAAGGTGTACAAAACAGTGCGATGCGAGATGCACAAAACAATATGATACAAAGTGAATGCACAAAACAGTGCGACGTAAGGTTGAATGCGCAAAATAGTGCGATGTAAGTAGAATGCATAAAACAGTGCAATGCAGGGTGCACAAAATAGTGCAATGTAGGTGCACAAAACAATGCTATACAAGTTGGATGCACAAGACAATGCGACACAGGTTGCACAAGACAGTGCGATGCGGGTGCCCAAGATAGTGCTATGTAAGTTGGATGCACAAAACAGTGCGATGCTGGTGCACAAAACAGTGCTATGTGGGGTGCACAAAACAGTGCGATACAAAGTGCATAGGATAGTGCTGTGTAGAGTGGATAAGACAGTGCAATACAGGGAAAAGATGCATGGTATATACAGTGAAATGAGCAGTATGTAGAGTAGTGCATCATGTACCTTATGAAATGAGTGTATGGCAACTTGCCACAACTTATTGACATGTAATTAAAAAACACCTAGGAAGGTAACTCGACAAAACCCTGTTATTACAAGTATAGAGCAAAGTCAAGAACATGAGCAACCAATCATGCAATTCAAATCAATCAAAGTGTATGAGCATGCATGCATAATCCAAAGCACATGTATTAATCAGAGGGAATATGACAATCCCAAAAGAGTTTTGAAATGGTCGAAGACAAATTTTGAAAGCTGAGTCATATCAGAATCATCATGGGGGTGAGCCCACCCTATCCAAGGAGAAAGTGTCCAACAAATAGCTTTGGCAGACTGAGAGAAAGATTGGGTTCATGCCACTTGTTCAATTGATGACCCAATCAGATGTACTGAAAATTGCCCCTAGTGTCCAGTCATTGGCCACCCTGTCCAGTCACTGGCCACCCTTTGGGTTCATGCCCATCGTTAGATGGATAGCCCGATCAGAGGTACTGAAAATTGTCCCTAGTGTCTAGTCACTGGCCATCATTTTTAACATTATGGAGGCATGTGTGATGGGGATCATCAGATCTTGGAACGGCTGCCAACTAATCAAACTCATGCTTCTCTTCTGTCCCAGCATGTTGAGAACTTACTCCAGTCCCCTCTAAAGTAGTGACAGATTCCTTACATATCCTTTGCAATGATCATGGATTCAATACCCCTTGTATAGGCACTCTCAGTTCGTTTATGAATTTTACACATGGACTTGTTTTTGAGTTTGGAGTAAGCATTCGTGTATGGAATTTTGACCATGCCACTCTGTTGAACTTTTGAGCGACAAACACACTATGGTGACTGGATGAAGAGCGCAGACCAAGACAAGCACTAGGCACGACACAACAAAACTAAACTCACAACTAACCCAAAGAAAAAGACTCAAAGTAACTGATCATTTATAGTGCCTCTAGCATTTATGTTCCCTTTAGAACTCAATTTCGATTCCCCTTTTTTTGATCAAGTTAGAGATTCTACTGATAAATTCAAGTATTGAAAATTTCTTCACTTGTTGATTCAAGCTAGTTCTTCCTTACCCAACACAGGTATGTGATATGCACAGTAGTTGGTGTAGCTCATGGATTGATGCGAAACTGACAACGTGAATTAGGCAAGGTTATTGAGTCGAGATGGATGAGATGGATATGGTTATGACCGAACTTCAAGATGAAGTTGCCTACGCATCCCAAGAATGGGAATCAAGTCAACGTAGTTCATGGCTGAGGTTCACTCGAGTGTTGACACTCTCCTTTTGCGCTCTAACTTTTGCCAAAGTCACCCCTTTGGTGTTGACACTCTCTTTCATGGTTGAGGTTCACTCGGGTGTTGACACTCTCCTTTTGCGCTCTATCAAGATTTGCTTCAAGAGGTTGTTGCCGATGACCATTTCCATATTGATACGCCGATACTACCATTAGCTTGTCTTTCGTAGCAAAAATTATTCGTTGCTGTGTACGGCATGGAATAACTTCTCTTTTTGTAGATTGTCAACATAAAAAATCATGTCAATATGTGATGCACAACTCATAATGCATAATTTTATCATGCTAATTTGGGAGAACTACGAGACAACGTGATTATAATTTGACCATATTAAATCATAATTTCAACCACATTATGGTTAGACTATATCCAAAAGCTTCTGTAGAACTACATACAGACCTACCTAAAGGACATGGCACTCCAAGGACATCATCTCACTCGAAGACACAAGAGTTGTAATGAACAAACTCAATAACAAGTAAGATTAATTTAGTTGGTTGAAACACTTACTTCACTAAGAGATCAAATGTTTAACTCTTCTCCTCCAGGTTATGACCTCTAATGTACCAAAATAAGAAAATAATGTTAAAATACATTTAAGTTCTCAAATGGAAAAATGATGTCATTGGCATGGGAAGAAATGGGAAACTCATTCAACTATATATATCTATATATGTCTCTGTGTAGTATATGCATATATAATAGTACAATATATGTTGATGCATTTATACACATGTCGGGAAATCAGGCCCGGCCCTGAGATTTTCGAGACCCAAAGTCAATAACTAATAAATTTTTAAGGCCCTTCACATTTTTTTTTTCATTGAATGAAAAAAAAATGAAGATAAAAGACAAAAAAATTGTGTCAAAATCACAAAAAATACTTAGTATTACATTACAACAATTAATAAGTGTCGTTTGATCCTCGCGCTTCTTGCATTTTTAGAAGCAAATAAATCAATCATACTTGCATAATCTAGTTTTTTTGCAAAATCATTTTCAATGGATAACAATGCTAATTATTTTAAATGCGCTTTTCAATTTTTTAATGGGTCAATTTATTTTAAGTTAGTTTGAGTCTTTCTCAATTTTTTTTTTTGGATTTAAAACATACCTAATATATTACAATAAACTATAATAGGAGGACCCTTTTTTGGGTCTATTTTCAATGGATAACAATGTTAATTTTTTTGAATGGGCCTTTCAATTTTTTAATGGATCAATTTATTTTAAGTTAGTTTAGGCCTTCTTTATTTATTTTTTTTATAACTTAAAATATACCTAATATATTACACTAAACCATAATAGAAGGGACCCCTTTTTGAGTCTATTTTGAGGGGCCCTAGGCCATGGCCTTGTTGGCCCATGCCCAAGGCCGGCACTGCGGGAAATCAATCTCATTGACAAGCAACAACAAAACCTGTGTAAGTGAAACACCTTTTCTTCCTCTCTTTGAAAAAAAAAGACTTTCTCCTAATGTGCAAGTATTAGCTGCTAGCCTTTGCTTGCAACAGAGAAAAGTAAATAATACATCAATAAGATACAATAAACATGCAAATGAGTCCATTAGTAGCAGCAAGTGTGTGAGGACCATTCATGCCATAGATTTACTATGGCTATGTTCGAATCTTGAATTTGTGAAGAAAATTTTAGACAGAAGAAAAATAAATGGATTTCTTAATAAAATTGAAGTTCATTTTTTTGTTCAAAAATTTCTTGCTTTTTCTTTTACCTCCACAAATTTCTTCACAAATCCCAAATTCAAACAAACATTAGCCAACCAGCTAATCAATGTGGCCCTTTAATGTGACTATGTGCCTGTTTGGTGCAGCTTAAAAGCTACTTATTTAAGCTTTCAGCTTAATTTAAGCTATTTTGATGTGTTTGGTTTAGCTTAACAATGCAGCTTATAGCTTTTTATAAGTCAGAAATCAGTTTATTCTTTGAGTGGGGCAGGAGATACTTAATTTATAAGTTAGAAATCAGCTTATGTTCATAGTTATAAGTTATAAGCTGTTAAGGCATAAGCTATAAGTACTTTCCCACAGTTCTACCAGACAGGGCCATATCATGCACTTCTCAATCAACACATAATATGTAGCCCCACCAATCAGATAGCTAACCACACAACACAAAAAATCATGTTACAAATATATTTTACTATAGCCAAAGAGGCTCCTTTGGCACAGGACGCACCACTCACTATTTCCAGCAGCCCCACATACCTAGAATAGAAAGGCCTCACAAATCTATTTTGGTAAAGTACAAACCTACCGAAGAGAAAAATAAAATAAAACTGACTAAAAGAAGGTTAAACAAATACAGGTTTCATCAATTGTAGATAATCAAACCACCAAAAGAAGGTTCTCCCTTAGTCTTGATTTCAAGTTCACTGCAATGCCTCTATTACAATTGTGATATATTGGCATTCCAAAGAAAAATGTATTTCTAACATTGAAAACTTGTTGGTTTAGTGCTTCATTTTTTTATTTTTTTTTCAGTTCCCGACTCCACTTTATCAAAATCTGTGTTATCAGAAAATGCTAATACTCAAAACAAATTATATATTGGTATGCACGTTTCAAAACATAGTACACTTCCGTTCCAAAATGGTAAATTTAGTAATTTGAAGCGATTTCAAAAGTTTTTTCAAATATATTTCCTTAAATGTTTCCTTAGGAGGAAAAAAAATCAAATATAATGAACTAAAATCTAAAGTGAGTTAAGTTTTGACAAAACAAAAAATAAAAAATGGATCATAGTACTCATAGAAATGTTTTGTTACATAAAATAAATAAATAAATAAAAATTACATTTTATTGGATGCTTAACAGTTAAAAGAAAATTACTGTAAAAGTAACTTAAATCTTAAAGGTAATGTACACAAGTCTACCCCTATTGTACCATAGTTTAGAGCATGTGTGGCGTACCACGTTCTCGTTCACGTTTCATGTACCAAAACAATCCACGTTCCAAGTAACATAGATCAAAATTCATAGTTTAGACTTCCGTAATGCAATCTAATTCTAAAAATAATGTCAGGAAGATAATGCATATAAAAAAATAAAAATAAAAAATAAAAATAGTTAATCTTTACAATACCTACAGCCACTTTAGGCTGCATGTGATGGGGCTACTAAATCAGTGCACATGCTTCCGCTTGCAGCAGTGTTTGAGAGAGCTAATAGGAGGCAGTCTTACATCAACTTCTTTGTAGAGAGGTTGATTCGTGTGAGGCCAAGGTTGCAACTCAAACCCACAACACAAGGCGTGGGATGGATAGCAGTTGCCACAAATGCAATAACACCAAGTCACAACCACACTCTAATTAAGAAAGTGTTCGGATGAGGCCAGAAATTAATCCCATAAGTGAGATCAATTCCTATTGCATCCAATTTCAAACATGGGTTGCTCTAAGGTAGTTTCTCATTGCTTCATATTTGACCATAAACCAATTTCTTTAACTTTTCTCTGTCTCTCTCTTTTCTTTTCTTTTTTTCTTTTTTTTTCTTTTTGGCAAGTGCCAATTTCTTGAAGAACTGATAACAGACATAAATCTATTCCTAGCGTACATGATTGCTAATCAATGCAACTCTTCTCTTTCAATATGACTTGATAACCAAATTTTGCTATAAAGGGAAATTCAACCACCTAAAATGAGATCTTCATTGATAGACACCAGTTTTGCCAAAATAAAGGAAATTTACGTTGATGAACATGAATTAATCAGTATTTCTACTACATATTGATTGAGCCCTACAACTCGTGGAAGCGAAAGGAATACTTAACTAGGAAAGATTCATTTGTAGGAGAATGAAATTAAAATAATGTTTACAAGTAGTTCAAAAATTATCTAAGAGCAACTTGAGATCAGAAAAGTTGCCGCTAATAAAAATTGTTTTAAGTGCTGCCCTATTTATCTTAGAATCAACACATGCACCCAAGTGAAACTCATCAACACCATTGCCACTTGCACGGCCACCACCACTACCACCAAGGCAACTATTGCCACCACCACAACACCCATGTTAAGCTACATTTCCTCTACCTCCACTTCCACTCAAACTTCAAGTTTACCTTCATCGCATGAGCACAAGGACTACCATTAACAACAACACCTCAACCACCTAATGCTAACAGTATCTCTAACACCACCATCAGATTTCCATGCCTACTCTAACTTTAATGACTGATGCACTCTCTACTGGTGACAAAATGAACAGCTTAGTATATATTAAAATGAGTAAAATAGGGCTAGGGTTTGTAAATTAATGGATTCCAAGAGATAAGATTGAATTATGATGATTAAAGTCTGTTCAACAGGTTTGAATTAACAGAAATTCAGCAAATAGGAAAATAAATGAAGAGAAAAGAACCATACGCCAAAATCAAATCGATTCACCAGACTAAGAGTCGCCATTTAATTTTTATGGGAAACTAGGAAACTTCAACTCCATGTCAATTTAAAGCCATTGGTTCATCACTACCAAAAATCTTGGTTCGGGAGTATAGGTACAAAAGGAGAAAGTCATTAATTGAGTACCTCTTTCGCCCAATCAAAAGATTAACCTCTACTAATTCCTTTTTATGAGATTTATTGAATCCCTTAAACTAACCTACCGTCTATGCGATTCACAATAAAAGAGGTATATCATCTATTTTGGAATGTTCTCATCTTTTCTTTTCAAAAATCATTTTAAGAAGGCTTTCCAAAGGAATGAAAAGTTTTTGAAAATAAGTATTTTTCAAAGGGGGTATGCAAACATTCCAACATAGACAATATAGACTCTAAATCATGCAAACAACGTAGGCATCACGAACAAAGCACATAAAGCATGCTTCTAAAGGAAAGAGAATGCAAGCACATACAATGGATGCAAAAGAAGAGAGAATAACTTACAGAACTCCTCTGCACCAAATCCATGAAAACATGATTAGTATTATGTACATGTGATCCTAAATACAAAACTAATTCAAAAATTCATAATACGAACAAAAAAGCCCGTTAAGCATCTAAAAATGGCATTTATGCTTCAAAAGCTTCTTTTATTCATATAAAACAACTAAGATAATATAAATACAGTGATGAATATGTAAGGATGATCAACTATCTGGGCCTTTATGTACGATATACATGTTATGAATCCTAAATAATCATGCAAGGTACAAGATAATGCAAAAACAACCTAAAAACTACTCTAAAGGCATGGAAAATGCATATGCTTTACTTAACCATTATCAAAAACATATGACAACTAGAAATAAATGAAAACAGTGCACGAAGAACATGCAAGAAAAAAATAAGCCCAATACTGAACCAATTTTGCTGCTTTGGAAGGGTTGATGTTATTTCATTTTTGAGATTGTTTTAAACATAAGATGGGTGAGTCTTATTATCTAGGTTGAGAGGAGGTTCTATTGCTATTATGATAGGATGGTTGATCAGAGAGGCTGGTGAATTGGAATATATATTTTGTTGTGGCTGCTGCAGTTATGGTGTGGTGTGTGGGCAGTGCTATTCTTCAGTTATCTGTTGCTGCTGAGGTTCTTGCTTGGGCTGCATCCCTCTTTTGCTATTCTGGTGGCAGGGTTTACAGAGCAAATGCATGTTGTTCTGTGGCAGAGCATAGTCAGGCACAAACTCAGATTTGGGCAGATGTTGGTGCTTTGGTTGTTGTGTTTGAGATGTGGTAGCTTGTTCCTGCTGTGTGGCTGGTCTAATCAAGGATCTGGTGAAATGTTTGATGCTGGGGTTAAGTCCTGATCTGCTGTATGCTGCTGAAGTCTGTTGCTGTATGCTTCTAGTGTTTGATGTCTTAGTGTTTGATGCTTCTAGTGTTTGATGTCTTAGTGTGTATTATGTTGTAGGTGTATGCTGTATTATGGTTGAATTGAAGCTGGAGGTGTATGCCAGCAGTATGCTACTGTTGTAGGCTGCTTTTGGTTCCTCTTGATTGGCTTCTCACCAATCTTTGGTTTAGTGCTCTCATATGGTTGTGCTTCCTTAGTGGTGCCAACTTAGTTGGGATTATTTAGGTTAGCAATGATGCTTTTTACACTTTCCATCTTTATTGATGTAAGTTTTAACATTTTTTACTTTCTTCATTAATAAAGTTTCTTTATGCTGATAAAAAATAAAAAATAAAAAAAAAATAAGCCCACGGATGCTCCCCTCAGGTTATGGTTCTCTGTGCTCCTTTTCCTTTGCTTTTGGTAGCCTAAGAACACTGTTTTGGCTGCTGGAATAGGGTTGGATTTTGGAGCTAGGGTATATGTGTTAGAATATGACTTGGGCTTCTTTCAAAATTCTTGTTCTCCTTTTAAAAAGTGCGAGGGAGGGGATATATATAGCCTTAGGGCCCTGTTTGTTTACCGTATATAAAGGCCGGATATGGGTGTGGGATCGAATATAATATAAGGTGGGTCTCACATGTTTTTTTGTCTCCTTATATCTCGTGTTTAGTTGCTCTAGATATAAGGAAGCCGGACAGTATATGATGCAAAAGGAGGATATGCAATACCACTTCCCATAGCATTGTATATTCCCCACTGTTAGATATAACTCATTTTTCATCCAAAGGTAAAAAATAATCACTCTCCTCTTATCCCATCATATATCCTATCTTAACCAAATATGGTGGTGTTTGGGAAGTTTGTGTGTTGGGTTTTTTTTTTTTTACACTAAAAGACAAACTTTTTACAAAATCAAGAAAAACAAATCCAAACAAAATATCACATCCAACTCCATAATCATTTCACTTTTTCTCTCACAAACATCACATCCAACTACAAAAAAACTCAACTATCTTCCGAAACACTAAAAATTTTTTATTCAATAATATCCTACAACTAAAAAAACCTACATAAAAACTCACTTCCCAAACACCCACATAGTATAAGTGGCCCCACAGTATATATAATTCATCTCATATCCTACAACATATTATATCTCATCTTTATTCTTAAATATATAATATCTTCTTTGATGATGCAGTCCGTCCTGGGTGGATGGGTTGGGCTGGTCCAAGCTCTTCAAGTTCCGTTCCAGGCGGATGATTCCACCAGATGACCTGCAAGCAAGTCCAAAGGGGAACGGGGTAGTCCCCCGCAGTGAACCCTCCGGCGAGCAAATCAGTAGAGGAAGAAGGAAATATAGAGAGAGTGAGAGAGATAGAAAAGCTTAACCTTCCTCTTGTTTTCGATTCTTGCTTATATCCTTTGGTAATCATTTCACTGTCCCTTACGACGTGCCCCCCTCCGCCGAAAGCCTGTGCCGTAGCTTACCTTGTTCAGGGTGAGGGGGCTCTGTTCCGACGGGGAGGTGTTGTCGTAATAAATGCTGTGATGGGCTGCATTAATGGTGATGTGTTGTGGCAATAACTCTGCAGATCTTTGTCTGCTGATGTGGCCTGTGTTTCACCTGCCATGTGCCCGAATGTCATTGGCCCTCTATGCCTAGATGGCCTCCAGCTGTCCTGGGCTTTGCCAGCCGGGTTATGCTATGGGTCCCAAGCAATGGGTTTGGGGTTGTTTGCTGTGGACTGTAAGCCTTATGGGCCTATCCATGTCAGTAGTCCCCCATTTCCGAATGCAGCTTTAGTCCAACGAAGGGAATAGTAATAAGGAAGAGAAATGCGAACCGAGCGGATAGGCCGACCGTTAGGCGTGCCGACCGCGAGGCGTGCCGACCGCAAGGGTGGCCGAGCGAGAGGGGTCGACCGTGAGGCGTGCCGACCGCAAGGGTGGCCGAGCGGGGGGAGATGACCGTAAGGGTGGTCGAGCGGGAGGGGTCGACCGTGAGGTGTGCCGACCGCAAAGGTGGCCGAGCGGGGGGAGATGACCGTGAGGGTGGCCGAGCGAGAGGGGTCAACCGCGAGGCGTGCCGACCGCGAGGCGTGCCGACCGCGAGGGTGGCCGAGCGGGGGGAGTCGATCGTTAGGCGTGCCGACCGCGAGGGTGGCCGAGCGCAAGGGTGGCCGAGCGGGGGGAGATGACCGTGAGGGTGGCCGAGCGGGAGGGGTCGATTGTGAGGCGTGCC
>NW_021027076.1:563212-577562 GCF_004153795.1 Camellia sinensis | reverse complement strand
CTCCATGTCAATTTAAAGCCATGGGGTTCATCACTACCAAAAATCTTGGTTCGGGATATAGGTAACAAAAGGAGAAAGTCATTAAATTGAGTACCTCCTTTTTCGCCCAATCAAAAGATTAACCTCTAACTAATTCCTTTTTATGAATTTATGAATCCCTTAAAACTAACCTACCCGTCTATGCGAATCCACAATAAAAGAAGGGATATCATCTATTTGGAATGTTCTCATCTGTTACTTTCAAAAATCATTTTAAGAAGGCTTTCCAAAGGAATGAAAAGTTTTGAAAATAAGTATTTTTTCAAAGGGATATGCAAAACATTCCACATAGACAATATATAGACTCTAATCATGCAAACAACGTAGCATCACGAACAAAGCACATAAAAGCATGCTTCTAAAGGAAAGAGAAGCAAGCACATTACATGGATGCAAAAAGCAAGAGAGAGATAACTTAACAGAACTCCTCTAGCACCAAATCCATGAAAACATGAATTAGTAATTAATGACATTGTGATCCTAAATACAAAACTGAATTCAAAAATCATTAATACGAACAAAAAAGCCCTTAAGACATCTAAAAATGCATTTATGCTTCAAAAGCTTTCTTTTATTCATATAAAACAACTAAGATAATATAAATACAGTTGATGAATATGTAAGGTATGATCAAACTATCTGCGGCCTTTATGTACGATATACATGTTATGAATCCTAAAAATAATCATGACAAGGTACAGATAATGCCAAAAACAACCTAAAAAACTTACTCTAAGGCATGGAAAAATGCATATGCTTTACTAACCATTATCAAAAACATATGAACAACTAGAAATAAATGAAAACAGTGCACGAAGAACATGCAAGAAAAAAATAAGCCCCAATACTGAACCAATTTTGCTGCTTTGGAAGGGTTGATTGTTACTTTCATTTTTGAGATTGTTTAAACATTAAGATGGTGAGTCTTTATTATCTAGGTTGCAGAGGACGGTTCTATGCTATTATGATAGGATGGTTGGATCAGAGAGGCTGGTGAATTGGAATATATATTTTGTTATGTGCTGCTTGCACTATGATGTGGTGGTGGCAGTGCTAATTCTTCAGTATCTGTCTGCTGCTGAGGTTCTTGCTTGGGCTGCATCCCTCTTTGCTATTCTGGTGGCAGGGTTTACAGAGCAAATGCAATGTTGTTCTGTGGCAGAGCATAGTCAGGCACAACTCAGATTTGGGCAGATGTGTGGTGCTTTGGTTGTTGTGTTTGAGATGTGATAAGCTTGTTCCTGCTGTTGGCTGGTCTAATCAAGGAATCTGGTGAAAATGTTTGATGCGGGTTAAGTCCTGATCTGCTGTATGCTGCTGAAGTCTGTTTGCTGTAATGCTTCTAGTGTTTGATGTCTTAGTGTTTGATGCTTCTAGTGTTTGTGTCTTAGTGTGTATTATGTTGTAGTGTATGCTTGTATTATAGTTGAATTGAAGCTGGAGGTGTATGCCAGCAGTATGCTATCTGTTGTAGGTGCTTTCTGGTCCTCTTGATTGGCTTCTCACCAATCTTTGTTATAGTGCTACTCATATGGTTGTGCTTCCTTAGTGGTGCCAACTTTGTTGCGATTATTTAGGTGAGCAATTGAATGCTTTACACTTTTCCATCTTTATTGATGGAATTTTTAACATTTTTTACTTTCTTCATTAAATAAAGTTTCTTTTATGCTGATAAAAAATAAAAAATAAAAAAAAATAAGCCCACGGATGGCTCCCCTCAGGTTATGTTCTCTGTGCTCCTTTTCCTTTGCTTTGGTTAGCCTAAGAACACTGTTGCCATGCTGAAATTAGGGTTGGATTTTGGGGAGCTAGGGTATATGTGTTAGAATATGACCTTGCTTCTTTCAAAAATTCTTGTTCTCCTTTTAAAAAGTGCCGAGGGAGGGGATTATATATAGCCTTAGGGCCCTGTTTGTTTACCGTATATAAAGGCCGTGATAGGGTGTGATCGAATATAATATAAAGGTGGGTCTCACATGTTTTTGTCTCCTTATATCTCGTGTTAGTTGCTCTAATATAAGGAAGCCGGACAGTATATGATGCAAAAAGGTAGGATATGGCCAATACCATCTTCCCATAGCATTGTATATTCCCCACCCTGTTAGATATAACTCATTATTCATCCAAAGCGTAATAAAAAATAATACTCTCCTCTTATCCCTCATATATCCTATCTTAACAAATATGGTGTGTTTGGGAAGTTTGTGTTGTTGGGTTTTTTTTTTTTACACTAAAAAGACCAAACTTTTTACAAAACAAGAAAAAAAAATCCAAACAAATATCACATCCAAACTCCATTAATCAATTTCACTTTTTCTCTCACAAACATCACATCCAACTACAAAAAAACTCAACTATCTTCCGAAACCAAAAATTTTTTATTCAATAATATCCTACAACTAAAAAAACCTACATAAAAACTCACTTTCCCAAACACCCACATAGTTGATAAGTGGCCCCCACAGTTATATAATTCATCTCATATCCTACAACATATTATATATCATCTTTATATCATTAAATATATAATATCTTCTTTGTGCAGTGCAGTCCGTCCGGGGTGGATGGGTTGGGCTGGTCCAAGCTCTTCAAGTTCCGTTCCAGGCGGATATTCCACCAGATGACCTGCAAGCAAAGTCCTAAAGGAACGGGGTTATCCCCGCAGTGAACCCTCCGCGAGCAAATCAGTAGAGGAAGCAAGGAATATAGAGAGAGTGAGAGAGATTAGAAAAGCTTTAACCTTCACTCTGTTTTCGATTCTTGCTTATATCCTTTGGGAATCATTTCACTGTCCCTTACGACGTGCCCCCCTCCGCCGAAAGCCTGTTGCCGTAGCTTAACCTTGTTCAGGGTGAGGGGCCTGTTCCGACGGCGGAGGTTGTTGTTCGTAATAAATGCTGTGATGGGCTACATTAATGGTATGTTGTTGCTGGCCAATAACTCTGCAGATCTTTGTCTGCTGATGTGGCCTGGTTTCACCTGCCATGTGCCCGAATTGTCATTGGGCCCTCTATGCCGTAGATGGCCCAGCTGTCCTGCTTTGCCAGCCGGTTATGCTATGGGTCCCACCAGCCAATGGTGTTTGGGGTTGTTTGCTGTGGACTGCTAAGGCCTTATGGCCATTTTCCATTGGTCAGGTAGGGTTCCCCCATTTCCGAATGCAGGCTTAGTCCAACGAAGGGAATAGTTAATAAGGAAGAGAAATGCGAACCGAGCGGATAGGCGGAACCGTTAGGCGTGCCGACGCGAGGCGTGCCGACCGCCAGGTGAGCGAGCGAGAGGGGTTGCGACCGTTGAGGCGTGCCGACCGCAAGGGTGGCCGAGCGGGAGATGACCGTAAGGGTGGATCGAGCGGGAGGGGTCGACCGTGAGGTGTGGGCCGACCGCAAAGCTGGCCGAGCTGGGGGAGATGACCGTGAGGTGGCCGGCGAGAGGGTCTACCGCGAGGCGTGCCGGACCCGCGCAGGCGTGCCCGACCGCGAGGTGGCCGAGGAGGGAGATGACCGCTCGAGGGTGCCGAAGCGCATGGGGCGTGCTGACCAAGGACGCGGCGCGGGGCTCAAAAAAAAAAAAAAAAAAAAAAAAAAAAAAAAAAAAGGGACGCAGAGGGGGGTTGCCGTGTGATGATGCTGAAATTGAAAAGGAACAGGGTAAAGGGAGGGACAGGCAATCGTAGGCGCATACGCGTTAGTAATATCGTGGCGGAAGTGAAGCGTTGGAGCAGGAAATGAAACGATAGGTCACTGGGGGGGGTTTTGAAAAGGCCGAATTTTGCGCAGTTGATTTGAAAGGTTTTTTAAACGGCGAAAATTAATGTGGATCCATGGGAATACGGGTAAACCGTGCGGTTAGTTTTGGTATAAATCGTTTCAAGCCCTACCTTTTACAAAAAACCAAAATACCAAGTGTTAATTCCTTCATGCGCCACGACACACCTGTGCAACATTTTCTCGACTTCCTTGCTCCTGCCCGTCAGAAGTGATTCGTAAGCCAAACCCTAGGAAATGCACAAGAAGAAGTGGTGAATGTGAATGGGTTCGTTTTGGATGAACTGTACAGCTTGCAGGTCGGGTGAAATGGCCGGGTGGTGTAGGTATTGAGGGTGGACCCCCTGGGAGACGATGATGCAGAGGAGCTAGCAGCGCGATATAGGACGGAGACACGAATGGTGGGGGTGGGGGAATCGGTAGGACAATCGCAGGCGTCGGCCCTGATATTGGCTCTAAGGCCAATAAGCCAGGTAGAGCTGGATCAGTGGCACACTAAGGCTGACAAATCCACAATTACTGCGGCAGATTTGGAGGCTATCAGGAAAAAATACCAGATTTTGGCTGAGGTGGAGTTATTGCTGCCAACATCAAGGGAAAGGCCGTCTGATGCCAGGCCAGGGGAGTTTTCCCTTTACGAGGAGGCGCTAAAAGGTGGGCTGAGGTTGCCACTGCCCCAAGTGATGGTTGACGTACTGAACCGTCTGGAGGTAGCACCGGGGCAATTGATGCCCAATGCATGGAGGATTATGCTGGCCTGTGCTAGCGCGTGGCCCAAGGCGAATGGAGGGGAAGCCATGGCGGTAGACGAGTTCTTTTCCTGTTATAAGGCTTCGGGGCAGCAAGAGACGTGGGTCACCCTACAGGCAGTGATGGGGAAGGGATTGGTGGCGAGGCTGCCGACATCGATCAAGGGGTGGCGCCCACGGTGGTTCTACGTGTCTGCCAATGGGGGACTGGGAGTACGCACCATCTGGAAGGTGCCCATTAGGTCGATGGAGTCAAGACTGGGGGCAGCGGCGGAAGAGAGGGTGAAGGAGTGGAGGGAGAGAGAGAAGGCCAAATGGGACGAGCTTGTTCAACCGTCCGCATTGTTTGAGGCTGGGTTGGGACCGCAGCCGAGGGGTGAGGACCTCGACCGAGCAGAATTGGAGGCGAGAAGAGAAGTTCAGGAAGTAGAGGATCAGGCCATACTTGCCAAAGCCACGAAGTTGAAGGAAACGCGAGGAGACCGACCGCCTCAACCGATCGCGCAGGAGAGGATCCGACCGCGCCCAAGGCCGCTAGGGGGGAAGGACTTAAGTAGTTTTGAGCCACGACAGCCCCCAGTAGATCCTGTAAAAGAACAGGCCAGAAAGGAGTGGGAGGCTCTGAAGAAGAAAAAGAAAAAGAAGAGGAGTGCCCCAGAGGGAGCTGCAGATGAGTCTGGGGCCAAGAGGGCTAAGGTGGCCCCAGCTGAGGTGGAGGCCCCTGTGGCCAAGGATACCCCAGAGGTGATGGGGGTCACCCCAACACTGGAGGTTGTGGAGACTGCCCCAACAGTGCAAGTAGGAGTTGGGTTGACTGAGGCTGAGCCGAGCGGGAGAGAGCAGGCCCAAAGGGGACCTGCACTCCAGGAAGGAGGGGTCCGTCTGGCCACGGCAATCTATCACGCTCGCGCGGTAGCTGGAAAGTTGGAGGGAGAAGAAGGTCCAGCCAGGGCGGGGGCAGACCGCTTGGTGAAGATTGTGGAGGAGACAGCCCTACGTTCGGCATCGGGATTCAATGAGGCTGACCTGCTGAGGGGGTTATGCTCCGCCCAAATGGAGGTAACCACCTTGGCAGGGGCCCTTCTAAGGAAAACAGGGGCTGCCAAGCTAAAAGCTGAAGACGGCAAGGGCCCAGTTGGCCAAAATTGAGAATGAGAGTGCCGACGGAAGACTGCCCATGCTTACTGCAAGCAGCAAGTTGGAGCTGGAGAACACACTGCCGTAGATCGTGTCGTTCGAGTTCAACTGGCTTGGCGAACAGAAAAGTGGAGGATTCTATATATATCTCTCGCCGTTGCGGTCGAGCGCATGAAGAGGCCATGAGCAGCAATGAAGAGCTGGTCAGGCAAAAAGATGAGGCAGATGCCAGAATTGGAGATCTGTTGAAGGAGTTGGAGGAGGAGCGCGCCAGAGCAGAGGAGGAGAATGGGAGGCTTCTGAGGGAGTGGGAAACAGAGAAGGCGAAGGCGATGGCGGAGATGGAGAGTCTGAGGAAGGGAATGGAAGAGGAAAGGGCAACGGCGACTGCTGAAAGGGGGGCCCTGCAAAGAGAGCTGGACGAAGAGAGGGCGAAGGCAGCTTCTAAGAGGGCGGCCTACCCCGATCTGTGCATCGCAGCAGTGAAGCAATATGAAGGGTCTCCCGAATTTCAGATGGCAGTAGATGCCGCAGTCGCCAGGAATCTGGCTGGGCAAGAATCTGGGGGGGGTGGGCCCATCAAGGACGACTGCTAGAGGTAGGACGGAGGCAGAAGTTATTGAGAGCTTCCAACAGTCAGACTTCCACAAGCATGAAATGGCTGAGTTCTGGGACAGCGGTTGGAAGATGTTCAAACGCAGAGCTGAAGAGCTGTTCCCAGACTTGGACCTGAGTAGTGTAACGATTGGTGAAGATGATGTGGCCCAGACTCCCCTGGACGAGGGCATTGAAGAAGAAGAGCTTGTATCCAGCGAGGAGGAATAACCAAGGGAGATGAAGAGCCCCCCTCTCTGTGTCTGTTTTTTTTTTTTTTTTTTTATTGTAATGAACTTGTGTACACATTGTAAATGAATAAAATTTCGTTTATGTTGTCAATTGATTGTGTTGGCCTGTATTGTCTAAAATGAATGAAGTCTTGTCATAAAAACTGGTCATAAAAATTGTGCAATAAAAATTTTGTGCAAAGTTAAGTTAAAAGTTCCTCCCTGCAGAGTGAGATTGGATTTGTATGAAAATTGAAAGGATGATAATGGTTTATTGAAAAATTGGATTATGAAATTGTAGAACATAATATTCGAATGGGGTTAGTACTTCCAGTTTAATAAGTACGGATGAAGAATCCATGGATGAGGACAGAAAAGTAGGTTGCAAATCATAACTAAATGGTTAATTGTAAACTTGTAGAGAAGAGATTGGAGAAACAAGCTAGGCGGGGTGGGAGATAATCTGATTAGTAAATGAAATACGTGAGAACACCTTTGGAATCTAACTAAGTAAAAACGTGGTCCTGGAATTGTGAATAAGTTTCAAAATGTGACTGAGTGTTAAAAACGTGGTCCTGCTTTACGAAATTTCGTGGATAGGATGATCTCAGCATGGAGTGCTCAGTTCTGGCTGAGGCTTTGAAGTGCTCAGTCTGGCCGAGGCCTTGAGTGCTCAGTCTGGCTGAGGCTTTGGGTGCTCGGTCTGGCCGAGGCTTTGGGTGCTCGGTCTGGCCGAGGCTTTGGGTGCTCGGTCTGGCCGAGGCTTTGAGTGCTCCGTCTGGCCGAGGCTTTGAGTGCTCAGTCTGGCTGAGGCTTTGAGTGCTCGGTCTGGCTGAGGCCTTGAGTGCTCAGTCCGGCCGAGGCTTTGAGTGCTCAGTCTGGCCGAGGCCTTGAGTGCTCAGTCTGGCCGAGGCTTTAGGTGCTCAGTCTGGCCGAGGCTTTGGGTGCTCGGTCTGGCCGAGGCTTTGAGTGCTCGGTCCGGCTGAGGCCTTGAGTGCTCGGTCCGGCCGAGGCTTTGAGTGCTCCGTCTGGCCGAGGCTTTGAGTGCTCCGTCTGGCCGAGGCTTTGAGTGCTGCCAGTGAAAGTGTCATGGGAGCGACATGCAGACAGTTGAATTATAAAAGCTGAGAACTTCGGTCGGAATTTGCATTATGTATTAAAGAGGAAAATACAACAATGTTGACAATACACTCATTGATAGTAACGCTTCAAATGTTCCACATTCCAGGGATGGGGGAGGTCTCGGCCTTCCATATCTTGAAGTCGATAAGTGCCTGGTCGTGGTCGGGCTTTCACAACGTAGGGTCCCTCCCATTTGGCTGCCAGTTTGCCCTCGGTTGGATTCTTTGTGGCAAGAGTCGCTTCTCTCAAGACAAGGTCCCCTACAGAGAACTCTCGTGGTCGAACTCTGCAGTTGTAGTGTGTTCTTATTTTCTGCTGGTACGAAGCCAATCTGACAGCAGCAGTCTCTCTGAGCTCTTCGATGAGGTCCAGGTCTGTTCGATGGAGCTCTTCGGTTGAGGCGAGATCCGGATATAAAACCCTGGGGGTGGGCAGACCGACTTCTACCGGAATAACCACCTCAGCGCCATATGTTAAGCGAAAAGGGGTTTCCCTAGTGGGAGTGCGAGCAGTGGTTCGGTAAGCCCAGAGTACATTTGGTAGTTCCTCAGCCCAAAGGCCTTTAGCAGCTTCGAGCTTAGTTTTGATGATTTTCAGAAGGGAACGGTTGGTGACCTCAACTTGGCCATTTGCTTGGGGATGACCGGGGGAAGAGAAGCATGGTTGAATCTGGAGATCTGCACAAAATTTTCTGTACTTCACGTTATCGAATTGTTTGCCGTTGTCAAAGATGATGGCTTGAGGGATGCCAAATCGGCAAACGATCGATTACCAGATAAACCTGGTGGTGTTCTGCTCGGTGATTGTGGCAAGGGGTTCAACCTCGACCCACTTGGTGAAGTAATCAATGGCGACAATCGCGAACTTGGTCTGGCCTCGACCGGTGGGAAGTGGACCAACCAAGTCGATCCCCCATTTGGCAAACGGATAAGGGCTGCAAAGTGTGATTAACTCTGTAGGAGGAGCATGGGGGATCTTGGCGAAACGTTGACATTTATCGCATTTGAGCACGAAATTGGTCGCATCCTGATTAAGAGTTGGCCAAAAATACCCAGTACGGAGTATCTTATGGGCAACGGACCTGCCGCCTGAATGATTACCACAAATTCCCTCATGGATCTCTTGCATTACATAAGTTTCTTGAGCTGGATTGAGGCACCGTAGATATGGCCGGGAAAAACCGCGCTTGTACAATATACCGTCGACAATGATGTAATTGGATGCTCGGGATCGGACTTTGGTAGCCTTCTGCTGGTCATCTGGGAGTGCTCCTATGGTCAAGAATAGGAGAATGTCGGATGCCCAAAGGATGGGTTCGTTTTGTATGTATTGTACAGCTTGCGGATCAGGTGAAATGGCTGGGTGGTGCAGATATTCGACGCGGACATCATGGCTGAGAGTAGGATGGTCAGCAGAGGCCAACTGCCAGCTGGCCATCTCATCTGCTTTGGAGTTTTCCGCCCGAGGTATGTGCCTGATGTGGAAGGATTGAAGAGGCGAACAAGGGGGAGTGCCATATCCCTGTAAGCTCGCATTGTGTCTTCCTTGGCGTCGAAGTCCCCCGTCATCTGACCGACGACGAGCTGGGAGTCGCTGAATACTCGGAGGTGGCTAACACCAATGTCCTTGGCAAGGCGGAGTCCTGCTATCAATGCCTCATACTCGGCCTCATTGTTGCTTGCTTCAAACAAGAACGGAGGGCACATTTGAAATTGCCGCCCTCGGGGGAGGTGAGGATGAGGGCCGGCCCCACTTCCTTCTCTACGAGATGAACCGTCGACATTGAGAGTCCAAGAATGAGGATCTTCTGGCTCTGTTGGAGTTGGTAGGAGTGGAGGAGGGGTGGTGGTCGGGGCCAGATTGGTGAACTCCAGGATGAAGTCAGCTACAGCTTGCCCCTTGATTGCTGTCCGAGGGCGGTAGGAGATGTCAAACTGGCTGAGTTCTACTGACCACTACATTAGTCTTGCCTGAGAGTTCTGGTTGCTGCATGACCTTTTTCAGGGGCTGGTCGGTGAGGACCACTATGGAGTGGGCTTGGAAAGTATGGGCGGAGTCGTCTGGAGGCAATGACCAATGCCAGGGACAGTTTTCTAATAAGGGTAGTTCTGCTCCGCTCCCCTGAGAGCCCGACTGATGTAATAGACCGGCCATTGGATTGAGCCATCTTCTCTGAGGGAGTGCTACACTGACTGCGGTGCTCGACACTGCTAAGTAGAGGAAGAGGGCTCGCCCGTGATTGCCTGTGAAAGAATGGGGGAGGATTGGCCATGCATTGCTTTAACTGTTGGAAAGGCCCTCTTCGGATTCAGCTGTCCATTCAAAAGTCTGCCGAAGGACTTTGAAGAATGGTAGGCACTTATCTGTTGCACGGGAAATGAAGCGGTTGAGGGCCGCCACTCGGCCGGTGAGTCTTTGAACTTCTTTGACCGTCCTAGGTGATTGCATCTCAACCAAGGCCTTGATCTTCTCAGGGTTAGCTTCAATGCCGCGCTGACTGACCATAAAAACCCAAAAACTTTCCAGATCCTACGCCGAAGGCGCATTTCTCTGGGTTAAGCTTCATCTGGTACTTGCGCAAGGTGGCGAAGGTCTCTCGTAAGTCAGTGAGGTGATCGGAGGAATGTTTGCTTTTGACTAGCATGTCGTCGACGTAGACTTCTATATTCCGGCCTATTTGGTAATGGAAAATGGTATTAACCAGCCGTTGATAGGTGGCCCCAGCATTCTTCAACCCGAACAACATTACACAATAGTGGTAGGTACCTCGGTCGGTAATGAATGATGTGTGTTCCCGATCAGATGTGTGCATCAGGATTTGGTTTGTACCCAGAGAAGACATCCATGAAGCTGAGCATTTTGATGACCGACCGTGGCGTGTCGACCAGCAGATCTATGCGGGGAAGGGGTAGCTGTCTTTGGGGCAAGCTCGGTTCAGGTCAGACTAATCGACACAGAGTCGCCATTTGCCATTGTGTTTGCGGACGAGGACCACGTTGGACAACCATCTAGGGTAGTCCACATTTTTAATGAATTGGGCCTCGAGGAGCTTGTCAACTTCTGCGGCTATAAGAGTGTTGCGCTCCGGATGGAAAATGCGTTGCTTCTGGCGCTGGGAAAGTGTTGTTCGATGCTGAGGCGATGGGTTATGAAGGAGGGGTTAATGCCTGGCATGTCTGAATGGGTCCAGGCGAATACATCTCTGTGCTTCGGTCAGGAGAGCGGTAAGGTCGGCCTTGGCTTGGGAAGGTAGTTGGCTGCCGATTTTGGCCGTTTTTATTAGGTTGGTGGGATCAATGTTAACTTCAACAAGTTCCTCCACAGGTTCTCCTCTGACCAGCTCGTCCTCGTCTCGGACGTCAAGCCCTTCGATGATCATGGCCTTTTTCAGCTTGACTTCTTTGAGTGAGGCGACATAACACTCCCTGGCCACGGTCTGTTCTCCTTTGACAGTTCGACGCCGAGATCGGTAGGAAACTTGATGGCAAGGTATATAGGTGGATGTGATGGCTTGGAAGGTGTTTAGGGCTGTACGGCCAAGGATGATGTTGCAAGCAGAGGGACAGTCGACCACAAGGAAGGTGAGCAACTTAGTGGTCTGCCTCGGGGTGTTCGCCAATGGTTATAGGTAGATCGATGGAGCCGATGGAGGTCACATGGTCGCCGGTGAAACCGACCAGAGGGGTTTGGAGAGGAGACAAGCTTCTTCCCCAATCTTAAGCTGGCGGGAGCAATTGAGGAAGATGATGTCTGAAGAGCTGCCGTTTGTCTATGAGAACTCGTCTGACCTTGTAGTTGGAGAGGATGGCGGAAATGACAAGGGGGTCATCATGTGGGTAACAGACTCCTGCACAGTCGGTGTCCGTGAAGGTGATGGGTGCGATCCACTGTTTTGACTGTTTGGAAGGTCGCGTCCACTGTCGTCACTGCTTTATCTGAGCCCTGCCTTATTTTTCTGAGCTCTGCCTTCTGAGCCGAGCGGGATGGTCCCCCACAAGCAAGGCCGCCTTGAAATGACTCTGATTTCTCTGAACGGTGGAGGGGGATTGCCTGGAGGTCGAGGCCTGTGGCGGTGGGCGATCATGGCCTTGGTTAGGTGGGGCTTGGTTCCGGGGTGGTGTTATGTCGACGATTGTTCCTGGAAGGTCGGTTCTTTGCCTCTGCTGAGGGCGGGTGTCTGTGAATCGGCTGAGGCGGCCCTGACGTTATGAAGGTCTCGATCTGATCTTTGAGTTAATACACTCGTCGGTGGTATGGCCATGGTCTTGGTGGAAACGGCAGTATTTGGACTGATCTTTCTGATTGGAAGGGTTTCGTGAAGGCAGGGGCCACTTGAGGGGTTAGTCCCGCTGGATCTGATTGAGGACGGTGTTCCATGGGAGAGTTGAGTGGTGTGTACCGCTCGAACCGACCGGGCGGTCGGGTCGGAGCCGACCGGTCGGCTCGGGTGGGGTCGGTCATTATAGTGGGGTGTTTGGCTATTATACTGGGCGGTCCTGGGTTTTGAGTCTTTCCTCTTGTCTCTGGGGTCGGATTTTTAGTGGTTGGCTCCTGCCGAGTGGCCAGGGAATCTTCAGCATTCATGTACTTCTGGGCTTTGGATAGTAGGGCTGCCATGGTGGTTGGAGGGTTTTTGGAGAGGGAGAAAAGAAAATCGGACGACCGTATAGACCGGCCATGAAAGCCGTGAGGATGACCTTGTCGTCGTTTCTCCGCTACTTGAAGGGCTTCGGTTGTTGAAGCGGGGTGACGAAACTGTGGAGCGACTCCCCCTTGGTCTGACGAATGTTAAGGAGGTTGGGTGGTTGGGCGTCTCTGACACTGGGCTCCGATAAAATGGCTCAGGAAAGAGTCACTGAGGTGTTGAAAGGTGGAGACGGAGTCCGCCGGTAACTGGCTAAACCACAACCGAGCTGATCCCTTCAGTGTCACGGGGAAAGCTCAGCACATGATCTCGTCAGGGAAGGCATGGAGGATCATGAGGGTTCGGTTAGGTTTCCAGGATGGTCGACTGGGTCCGTCGTGCCATCGAAAGAGTCAATGGCGGCATTTTGAACTTGGCGGGCAATGGTTTGTCCCGGATGAGGCAACAAAGGCGAGTTGGCGGTGACTGAGGGCTTGTGCTGAATGTTCTGCATGACCCCTTGTAGTTGGAGCTTCATAGCTCGGAGTTCAGCGTCCTAGAGGGATGTTGGCGCCATGGTCCGGTCAATGGAGGCTGGACGCTGCTGGTTCCCCCTTAGGGGCTAGTGCCACGACTGACGGGCGTGGGGGTGGAGGTGGTAGGCTCATATGTAGAGGAGGAGGAGGTTGTAAACCTTCTGGGGTCGAGCGGAGGGGGTTGTGGAGCAGTGTGGACCGGGGTTCTTTTCTTGGTTGGGTGGAATATCTGGAAGGTGGAGCGGGGAGGTTTCTTTGGAGTAAAGCACTGATCAGGGCCTGGTTTTGCTCGGCCATGCGGTTATGCTGTTGGTAAGTTCGATGATGTACTGTGGTGGGTGTTTGGATGGGGAGGGTCTGTGTGATGATCGGCGGTATTATGGTGAGAAGCCATGGATCTAGTCGGTGACCATTCACCTGGACGGGTGAGAGGAAAAGGTAACGGAGAGAAAGGGGGGCTCCGGCGATAGTGAACACAACTAGCGCACGAATAAACCACAATTCCCACAGACGGCGCCAACTGATGATGCAGTCCTCCTGGGTGGATGGGGTCGGGCTGGTCCAAGTTCTTCAAGTTCCGATCCAGGCGGATGATTCCACCAGATGACCTGCAAGCAAGTCCAAAGGAGAACGGGTAGTCCCCCGCAGTGAACCCTCCGGCGAGCAAATCAGTAGAGGAAGAAGGAAATATAGAGAGAGAGAGAGAGATAGAAAGCTTAACCTTCCTTTTGTCTTCGATTTCTTGCTTATATCTCTTTGGTAATCATTTCACTGTCCCTTGCGACGTGCCCTCCTCCGCCGAAAGCCTGTGCCGTAGCTTACCTTGTTCAGGGTGAGGGGGCTCTGTTCCGACGGGGAGATGTTGTCGTAATAAATGCTGTGATGGGCTGCATTAATGGTGATGTGTTGTGGCAATAACTCTGCAGATCTTTGTCTGCTGATGTGGCCTGTGTTTCACCTGCCATGTGCCCGAATGTCATTGGCCCTCTATGCCCAGATGGCCTCCGTGTCCTGGGCTTTGCGCAGCCGGGTTTATGCTATGGGTCCCAAGCAATGGGTTTGGGGTTGTTTGCTGTGGGCTGTAAGCCTTTGGGCCTATCCATTGTCATTCTTAAAATTTCTTATATCCAATCCAAACAATCAAACGGAGAGTTAGAATAGACATATTAGGCCGAAACCCAAATATGCAATATACATAGCTGCACGGCTAGCTGCCCTTCCATTGTTGGAAAGGGGAACAAAAATCTCACAAGAATCAAATTTGTGTGCACTGTTAAGCATGTACAGCCACACATGCGAGATGTGCGCCAGATGTCCCTTTGTGAGCCGCAATCCCGTTAATGCGGCTGCAATTGATGACCTGGGATTTGATTAAGCATGTGTTGCCGCACTGGTCAGCCAGTGGGACCCGCTATGGTTCAATCTCCTGATCTGAATTTTGAACGATTTTGTTACCTTATGCATTCAATTAACTCCAAATGATAATTTTTTATCACAAACATAATTTCCTTTGAAAAACTGACATATTGCATGAATTCTCTCTTTCTTTTTT